>SEYY01013926.1:0-7500 GCA_009176605.1 Armadillidium nasatum | reverse complement strand
TACCTCAAAAACGACAAAGTTCGATAAAGAGGCAATTTCAATACCAAACTTTGATTTAAAGGAGACAAGATCAATTATTTATTGGTGGATATTTACTCAACTCATTGGTTATGCAGTTTATAGAGTTTTCCTTTTTGTTTATAAAGTTTTAGATATTTACAACAATGGGCACAGTAGTATTAAAGACTACATGAAATGGTCAAGAAAATCAAAATTTTCAAACTTTCACACACCATCGGCAGATGAATACAATAAATTTTCCACTGACCCTCATAACATACTCTTAGATTTTTCATTTCTTAATAAAGTATTTAAGTTCGCGCTAGTAAGAAATAGTATATATTTGGATGCTATTTCAATAAAATTACAAGACCTCACTAATGAAAGAAATTTATTAAGTCATAATCGTTTGCCTAGTATATCGTTCGAAGAGCTTCAAATTAGAATAAAAGTCCTTACTGAAAAGTTCAATGAAATCATCAATGCAGCATCAGCAATCAATCCTGAAGACTCTAAAAATATGAAGAACTTACAAAATATTGTTATTGGAAAAATCATTAGTATACTTAAGAAACAAAAATTAGTTGAACAAAAATTAGAACAAGGCAATAAAAAGGATTCAATTTCGAAGACAAAGAAAAAGAAAACACGCTTCCCAAAAATCGATTCTCAAAGTAATGCAAAACATTAAATGTAAGATTCAAATTCAAAAGCAAAAAAAAAGAAAACACACTTTCCAAAATCAATTCTCAGAGTAAAGCAAAACACTAAAAGCAAAGATTCACATTCAAAGAGTACGAGAAAGAAAACAAGCTTAACAAAAATCGATTCCCAAAGTAATGCAAAACACTAAGGACAAAGATTCAAATTCAAGAAGTAAGAGAAAGAAGATCTTCCCAAAAGTCATTTCTCAAAGTAATGCAAATCACTAAATGTGAAAGATTCAGATTCAAAAGCAAAGAAAATGAAAACAAACTTTCTGAAAATCAATTCTCAAAGTAATGCAAAACACCAATAGCAAAGATTCACATTCATAAAGTAAGAGAAGAAAAACTTCCCAAAAGTCAATTCTCAAAGTAGTACAAAACATTAAGGACAAAGATTCAAATTCAAGAAGTAACAGAAAGGAAAGCCTCCCAAATATCAATTCTCAAAGTAATGCAAAACACTAAGTGTAAAAGATTCAGAATCAAAAGCAAAGAAAAAGAAAACACACTTTCCGAAAATCAATTCTCAAAGTAATGCAAAACACCAAGAGAAAAGATTCCCATTCATAAAGTAAGAGAAGGAAAAGCTTCCCAAAAGCCAATTCTCAAAGTAATGCAAAACACTAAGGACAAAGATTCAAATTCCAGAAGTAAGAGAAAGAAAAGTCTCTCAAAAGTCATTTCTCAAAGTAATGCAAAACACCAAGAGCAAAGATTCAATTGAAGATGTAAGAGAAAGAAAAGTTTCCCAAAAATCGAAAAATCGATCCCAAAGTAATGCAAAATTCCAAATGCAACGATTCAAATTCAAGAGAAAGAAATCATGATTCCCAAAAATCAGTTCTGATATTAATGCAAAATACTAAAGGCAAAAGATTCTATTTTAAATAACTAATCTTTCTCAAATTTAAATTTTAAATCAACTCAAAATGTCAAAAACAACGATTACAAAGTTAATATAGTGATTTTCTTTTTAAAATCAAATCATTTCAAAATAACAATAACAAGGATAACAAGCGTTAGAAATACCCATAAAATAGTTAAAATTATATGAAATAACAAAAACAAAAATTCCATGGATAAGAAAATACTTTTCCCAAAATTAGTTCTTATTAAATCTACAAAAATTCATTACTTTCCACAAAGGCTTTTCTCCATTTATAAAAATGTTGAGACTAAGCCTCCACTCAATAGGCTAAAATAGTTATAAATTAGGCCTACAAAAGGTAGCGTTCCTTTGTCAAGAACTAAATGAACGTGTAACTTTTTGATTTTTATTAGTTATTTTATTATTATTATTATTATTAATTTGTTAAATTTTAGTAAATATTTAATACACACATTTTATTATTATAAGTATTTTTATTACTCTCGTTATTATTATTATTATTATTTGCTAAATTTTAGTAAGCATTTAAATTTCAGATTTTCTGCATTTTTTTTTAATAATATATATATATATATATATATATATATATATATATATATATATATATATATATATATATATATATATATATATATATATATATATATATATATATATATATATATATTATATATATATATATATATTATATAGCTATATAATATACAAATTTAGAAATATTTTAATTTTTGTTTTTAAAAAAAAAAAAAAAAAAAAAAAAAAAAAAAAAAAAAAAAAATAAATTATTATATATATATATATATATATATATAATATATATATATATATATTATATATATATATATATATATATATATATATATATATATATATATTATATATATAATATATATATATATATATATATATATATATATATATATATATATATATATATATATATATATATATATATATATATATATATATATATATATAATATATATATATATTAGAGGTGGACCGGATATCCGCATCCTGCGGATATCCGCATCATTTTTCCAATATCCGCATCCGCGGATATCCGCAATTGGATATCCGCAACCGCATCCACATCCGCGGATAGTAAAAAATTACGTATCATGCAATCGATAAAAACTTTCAAAGGCAAAACTTTGTATTGAATGCAGAACCTCTTTCTGAGCGCCATACAGGCGACTATCTTGAAACTGTATTTGAAAAGATGCTGACAAAATGGAAGATTTCATTAATTGAAGTGCACTGCGTAGTCAGGGATTCGGGCACAAATATAAAAAAAGCACTTTCTCTGGCAAGAGTGAAAAATGTAGATTTGCTTTGCACACCAAACTCAGATAGTAGTTAAAAATTAAATTATGAGTCAAAAATGTGTATCCGATTTAATAACCAAATAAAAAACGCATTTCAATCACTCCGTTGTAGCCCAAAATGAGCTGAAGAAAATACAAACAAGATTAAATGTTCGTCCACTTTCTGTCATGCAAGATATTCAAACACGCTTTTGGAATAGTAGTTTGCATATGCTTGAGAGGATGAGCGAAATTGATGAGGCCATTTGACTTTCTGCTTCAAGCAGCACAAAAATAAAGCCTCTAACAGCTGACGAAAATGACATTTTAAATAATTGTATTAATATCCTTAAGCCTTTTGAAGAATTAACAAATTAACTAAGTCCTTGCATTGAATTAACAAGTTCAGCTGAATCATGTTTGTCAGATGTGATGCCACTTGTTTCAACATTGAAAGTTGTGTTAATAAATGTTATTAAGTCTAAGTGAGTTTCAAGGATGAGTGAAACAATAATGAAGGAAATGAGCGACAGATTTGAAAACCTGGAAAATGATGATGCTTATACAATTGCAACCTTTTTAGATCCTAGGTACAAAACAAAAATTTTTAAACCACTTTTTTCTCAGAATGTTAAAATCAAATTAGGATGCTTATGCGATGAGATGATAGAAACAGCTAAAATAACGCCTTTCAAGAAAAAGCAAAAGCTCTCAGATACAAAAGAAACAAAATCTGTTAGCTTAAGCATTGCTAAATCAATGAAAGATCTTCTAGCTTCCAGCAGCGATGAAGAATCACAGTCAGAAGTGTCAAAGGATACAATATCGATTATTGAAAATTATCTGAAACTCCCACGTTTGGAGGCAGATAAAGACCAACTGGTTTGGTGGAGAGATAATTGCAAAAGTTTTAATTTTCTTGCTGAGCTGGCAAGGACTTATTTAGCATGTCCTTCAACTAGTGTTGCTAGTGAGCGTCTTTTCAGTGGAGCAGGCCTCATTTACGACGAAAAGCGAACCAAACTTTCACCTGAAAGAGCCAAAAGCTTTTATTTCTAAAAAATAACTTACCAATTATTAACTTCAAATGGAATATGTGAAACTGTGAAGTGTGAAGGTAATACTGAATTACTGGCTTATTATATATATATATATATATATATATATATATATATATATATATATATATATATATATATATATATATATATATATATTAGGGTTTGGCCGAGCTCCGGAATTTTCCGCACCGCACCGCACCGCACCGCACCATGTCGTCGAGCACCGCACCGCACCAACTGTCGTTTGTTGCGCACCACACCGCACCGCACCGGAAGAAAAATGCGGTGCTCCGCACCGCACGCACCAAACTCTAATCTAAGCGCACCACACCGCACCGGAAATCAGCGCACCCACGCACCGCACCGCACCGAATATACAATTGAAGCATATATATATATATATATATATATATATATATATATATATATATATATATATATATATATTATATATATATATATATATATATATATATATATATATATATATATACCAGTGATGGGCTAATCCGGCAATTTTGCATCCGAATCCGAATCGAATCCAAATCCAGAACCTTTGAATCCGAATCCAGCTGATTTCATTCAGCTCTCCTTGACAGGTGGAGTCTAGAGCTTTCCTTCTCTTTAACTCTCCCTCTCACAAATTCTCATCAATCTCTTTCTGCCCATCGAACTGTTGCGTTACTCTCTCTATTCTTACGCAATTACAATGGATACTGAACTCTCCCTTCACATAGCTCCTCCATTGAGAAGTGCTCGTGCCACAAGCCTTTCTACCCAGTCTCATTCTTACTCTGTCCAACTCTCAGATTTAGCCGGCCGCTACTCACACCTTACATGTACTCTACTTGTAAAGTTTGGAGCACACTCCCTTCTTTGACTTGCACACTTTCAAGCGCCGTGCATCGGGACATGTCAGCTTTTAAGGATTAGGTTCTAATATTGCCCCAACTCTGTTGAATATTAGTAGGCCTGGTCTTTTCCTACCAGAGGATATATATATTATAATATATATATATATATATATATATATATTATATATATATATATATATATATATATATATATATATATATATATATATATATATTTGCCTTTCCCACTTTCGTGGGGTGATGCCCGCCACAATTCTCTCACAAACATACCCATTCCTACCTTTCGTCCCCTTTCACCACTGCCCTCCGCAAGTCTACTACCCTCTTCTAAACTCAAATTCCTTCCACCAAAAATTTCTTTCACCCCATCCATCCATCTTCGCTTTGGCTTTCCCCTCCCCTGCCCCCATCCACCTCGGATCTAAGTACTTTGCCCACCATTCTGTCCTAATTCATTCTACACATATGTCCAAACTATTTTAGAACACCCTCCTCCGCTCTGCCCACTACACCCTTTCCATCTACACATCTCCCTTATTCTTTCATTTCTAAGTCCTATCAATCCTTCTCAATTTGCATATCGCCATCAAACCTTTCATCTCCAAGATATTTAAACTTTTCTCGTCTGTGCAGTTATCATCCATGTTTTACACCCATACATTATAGAAGGCAAACACATACATTCCTAGATATTTGAATTCATCCATCTCCTCAAGTTTCCTTCCCTTCATTTCTGCACCCCCCCCCCATTCTTCTTTCCACATCTCCTCATCCCAACCTCCAATTCTCATAACTTTACTTTTCGCTGGATTGATTTTCAATCTCATGTTCGCACATTTCCTCTCAAACTCTCTCACCAGCATTCTCAACTTTTCTCCAGATTCTGACACCAACACCGCATCGACAAAACGTAAAAGTTCACATCCCATTTACTCTCCACATTTCTAAACCTAATACCCTTTCCTTCTCTCTTCATTTCCCTAACTACACCATCCATTCCCTCTTCATCCTCACTCTGGATCTACAATTCGCATAAAAAGCTTTGATCCCCTTCAGTAATTTCCCTTTCAACCCCCTTTCCATTAGTATTTCAAGCAACTTTCTCCTGCATACTCTATCGTATGTTTTTTCCAAATCCAAAAAACATACATATCCCATTTTATTATTTTCACGCAATTTCTCTGTAATCAATCTCAGGTGAATACCTGGTCCACACATCCCCTACCCTCCCTAAAACCCTCTTGTTTCTCACCCATTTCCTCACTTGTCAATTCTTTCATTCTCGTCACTAACACCTTCCCAAAAATCTTTTATATCATGCTCAGCAGACTAATCCCCTGAGATTTTTACAAACTAGCTTATCCCCTTTTCCTCTATATATGGGTACAGTGCAAGAGTCCTGCCATTCCTGAGTCACTCTCCCTTCTCCCAACATTCATTAAACTTTCTCACCAACCAGTCAATCAACTCTCTAGTTCCCTCCTTTATCATCTCTCTATATATACCATACATTCCTGCCGATTTTCCTTTTTTACCTTTCTCACCACTACTTCCACCTTTTCTTTACTAATATTTATTTCCTCTTCTTCGCTAACTACATCCCTATCATTTTCTACCTCTCCCCCATTACTAATCTCTCTCCCATCGTTTCACAATTCACTAAAGTACATTTTCCATCTCTCCAACTTCCTTCTCTCTCTCATATATATATATATATATATATATATATATATATATATATATATATAATATATATATATATATATATATATATATATATATATATATATATATATATATATATATATATATATAATATATATATATATATTTTATATATATATATATATATATATATATATATATATATATATATATATATATATATATATATATATATATATATATATATATATATATAATATATATATATATATATATATATATATATATATATATATATATATATATATATATTATATATATATATATATATATATATATATATTATATATATATATATATATATATATATATATATATATTATATATATATATATATATATATATATATATATTATTATATATAATATAATATATATATATATATATTGATTTTTTTTTCTCCAACTTCCTTCTTCTCTATATATATATATATATATATATATATATATATATATATATATATATATATATATATATATATATATATATATATATATATATATATATATATATATATTTTTATGTCTCCTCCGGTGGGCAAAGGCCCAAGGCGTACCAATATCCACCGGAGTTGGGGAGCAATCGGATTCGGGGTCGCTAATGGCCGACGTGACCCGATACACGGCGTTTAAAAGTGTGCAAGTCAAAGGAAGTTGGGAAAACAGATAAAGGGAGTGTGTTCCAGACTTTACCAGTAGAGTACATGTAAGATTGAGCATAGCTGTTAAGTCTGGGGTCGGAGAGTTGGACAGAGAAAGGATGAGACTGTGTAGAAAGTCATGTCGCACGAGTCCTTCTCAGTGGAGGAGGTATGCGACGTGAGAGTTGAAAAGAGCAATGTCCGTTGTAATAGCGATAGTATAGAGAGAGTGACGCAACAATTCGACGGGAAGAAAGAGATTGGAGAGAGTTAGTAAGAGCAGGAGAGTTGATAAG
>SEYY01013923.1:0-18657 GCA_009176605.1 Armadillidium nasatum | reverse complement strand
TTCCTCCTCCTTCAACCCCCTCTAACTCAATTATGCCTAAAATTAGAATTTCTTCTAAAGATGTCATTTCTGCTCTCTCTGAGCTTAATACTAAGAAGGCGTACGGTCCCGATGGTATTCCTCCTGTGGTTCTCAAAACTTGTGCTTCCGAGCTTGCACCGTGCCTCGGTAAACTATTTCGTCTTTGTCACAACTGCTGTTTTACCTTCTAAAGCTGAACTCTTTGCTTAAACTTTTGCCTCTAATTCAACCTTAGACGATTCCGGAGCTATTCCTCCTCCTTCAACCCCTCTAACTTAATCATGCCTAAAATTAGAATTTCTTCTAAAGATGTCATTTCTGCTCTCTCTGAGCTTAATACTAAGAAGGCGTACGGTCCCGATGGTATTCCTCCTGTGGTTCTCAAAACTTGTGCTTCCGAGCTTGCACCGTGCCTCGGTAAACTATTTCGTCTTTGTCACAACTGCTTTTTTACTTCTAAAGCTGAACTCTTTGCTTAAACTTTTGCATCTAATTCAACCTTAGACGATTCCGGAGCTATTCCTCCTCCTTCAACCCCTCTAACTTAATCATGCCTAAAATTAGAATTTCTTCTAAAGATGTCATTTCTGCTCTCTCTGAGCTTAATACTAAGAAGGCGTACGGTCCCGATGGTATTCCTCCTGTGGTTCTCAAAACTTGTGCTTCCGAGCTTGCACCGTGCCTCGGTAAACTATTTCGTCTTTGTCTCTCTACTTCAACCTTCCCTTCTTGCTGGAAACGTGCGCTCATTCTGCCTGTGCCGAAGAGGGGTGACCCCTCTCAACCCTCCAATTACCGTCCTATTTCTTTGACCTCCGTTCTCTCTAAAGTTTTCGAATCTATCCTTAACAGGATGATTTGGAAACATCTCAATTACTACAATCTTAACTCTGAACGCCAGTATGGCTTTCTTAAGAAACGCCCTACAGGTAATCTTCTTTCCCTTCTCTCTGACTCTTGGTCCTCCGCTCTTCGGCATTTCGGTGAATCTTTTGCTGTGGCGCTAGACATATCGAAAGCCTTCGATAGGGTCTGGCACAAAGCTTTGATTTCTAAACTTCCCTCTTTCGGTATCTATCCTTCTCTTTGTAATCTTCTCACTAATTTCCTTTCAGGCTGTTCTATAGCCGCTGTTGTAGACGGCCACCGTTCTTCCTTTAAATCTATTAATAGTGGTGTTCCTCAGGGTTCTTTCCTATCCCCAACACTTTTTCTACTTTTCATTAATGACCTTCTCTCTATTACCTCATCTCCTATCCACTCCTATGCTGATGACACCCCCCTTCATTATTCCTTCCAGTTTGAAAAAAGTCCCACCCAACAGCAGTTGATAGACTCGAGAAGGGTAGCCTGGGGCAACTAACCTCTGATCTTTCTCGTATTTCAAATTGGGGCAGAGAAAACATGGTTGTTTTCAATGCCTCAAAAACCCAATTCCTTTCATCTCTCCACTCGACACAATCTTCCACACTACTATGATATCTTCTTCGAAAACGCACAACTCAAGCCTTCATCTGTTCTTAATATTCTTAGTGTTTCTTTTTCTCGTGATCTTTCTTGGAAAGATCACATTACTTCTCTTTCTAAACAAGGTTCTAAGAGGTTGGGTGTTCTGAGGCGCCTTCAGAATTACTTCACGCCACCCCAGTTGCTTGCTCTGTATAGAGGTGTAGTTCGCCCCTGTATGGAATATGCTTCGCACATCTGGGGTGGTTCCACACATACAGCTCTCCTAGAGAAGGTGGAGTCTAGGGCATTTCGTCTTATCAACTCTCCTGCTCTTACTAACACTCTTCAATCTCTTTCTGCCCGTCGAATTGTTGCATCACTCTCTCTTTACTATCGCTATTACAACGGACACTGCTCTTCTGAACTCTCTCGTCCCATACCTCCTCCATTGAAAAGAGCTCGTGCGACACGCCTTTCTACACAGTCTCATCCTTTCTCTGTCCAACTCTCCGACCCCAGACTTAACCTCTATGCTCAATCTTACATATACTTTACTGGTAAAGTCTGGAACACACTCCCTTTATCTGTTTTCCCAACTTCCTTTGACTTGCATACTTTCAAACGCCGTGTATCTGGACACATCGGCCCCAATCGACCATGATAGATCTCTCCCAACTCCGGCGGAATTTGGTAGGCCTCTGATCTTTGGCCAGCGGATATATATATATATATATATATATATATATATATATATATATATATATATATATATATATATATATATATATATATATATATATATATATATATATATATATATATATATATATATATATATATATATATACGTGTGTGTGTGAGAGAGAGAGAGAGAGAGAGGGAAAGGAAAAAATTAAGACATTTTATAATTTAAAAAAAATAAAAATAAAGTCTTAAAAACTAAAAAATTGGTACAAACTAGGTGAGTAGGGAAGGGAGTCGGTAGGAGTCGCTTAATTTACCGACTCCTACTCTCCATCCCTGTTCTAAACATTTATTATTCCTAACAGATAATATTTTAATTTATAAAATATACTTTGGCACAACCATGACTAAGTATTGGTTGTACAGGGAATGCAATCCTCAGTTGCCTGGCAGTACACAAATGTTCTATCTTATAACTGTGTATTTCTTATAATTAAAGTATCGATATAGGTATCGGCCCCTTAAAAATATAGAGTATCGGTATCGGTACATCTCTAGTTTGTATAATTACTTACTGACTTTATTGTCAGAATGTCGTCTGCTTTCATTGACACCAGTAACACCAAATTATCCCATTGTTCTCACCCACTAGAATATATAATTACAAGTCCAGTATTTGTGATCAAAATAAATATTTATCATATCTTCTATGAAATTTTAATAGATACTAAAATTTAATATCATTCCTGGTGGGAAGCTGTTGCATTATTCTTTGTTTGAGTGATATTAATCTATAATTGTCTTGTCATATAAAGTACTCGTTCAAATCACATGCAAGGAGAAAAGTTGTAGGTTACTTCCCAATTTAAAAATTGGTACACTTTGGAGTTAATTTATCTTTGTAAAATAAAAAACATTTTTTTTTTCAGGGCGCAAGAAAGGATGGAACAGCTCCAGATGGAACAACTTACGTAGATGCAGCTGAAAAGGATGAAATAAAGATGCTTCTGAGATAAAAATGCTAATTAAGCAATACTAATTGACACTTGACATTAAGTTAATGCAGTTTATTTTTGTATATATATATATATATATATATATATATATATATATATATATATATATATATATATATATATATATATATATATATATATATATATATATATATATATATATATATATATATATATATATATATATATATATATATATATATATATATATATATATATATATATATAGCTAATTATTTTCATTTAGCTTTAATTGTAAATTTATATTTAGCTTAATTACAATAACTTATAAATGAGAATGCTACCGGGCTGTGTTAAGAAATATAGTTTAAATATTTTTTATTTCTAATTGTTGTTATAATTAAGCTTATTATCCTATGTTATTCTAATTTCTTCTGAACCTCGATAGTGTCTGCACATTTATTATACATATATATATATATATATATATATATATATATATATATATATATATATATATATATATATATATATATATATATATATATATATATATATATATATATATATATATATATATATATATATATATATCATTAAGGAAGCCTCCTTGCAGAGAAGAGGGGCTTAGACACTTTTGTTGTTTTCGGGGGGAGCTCCATTCAATTCTTTTGTTGTATTCAATTTGTTTATAACCTTTCCTTATTATTATTATTATTTAACTATGCTTACTTTAATTTTTTTTTACACGTTTTCATTTGCTCCTTTTCTCCTTTTTTGTAAACCTCAATTCTTGTTTCCTTACTCTCCTTTTCCAGATAATCCCCCCCTTTTTTTCCCATCATCCTTCTGGATGTTCATCCCTGCACTGAGACAATGGAACCTCCTAGTTCTACACTCCCTGTGATTGAAAATACAGCTTATAAACTGGTCTTTTTTTACCTTTGACCAGGTCACCCATTGTATAGAACCCAAACATCGGTTAATCACTGAGGAGGCTGCCCTGTGTGTGAATGTCTAATTTTAGGTACTGCATTTGTTCCGTGTGCTGCATGGATGAGGACTGGGTGCAGTGTTTCAAAAAGTGCTTAGCCGAGGCCACAACTGCATCTCACTACTTTTAATGTGGAGTTTCATTCTCCAACCTAATGTGAAGGACCAGTACAGTTTCCTTATATGGTTTTGTTATCTTTTCCATTTATTTTATTGTGCAGTAATGTGTTTATTTCGTTGTTTAGATTGCTATAATGTTTATTTTTTTAATGAATAAATCACGAATTATTTTAGCTCTTTTTAGGAGGAAGGCGAGCACCATCTTCTGTCAAGTCCCCTACTTGTTCCCCTGGATGCTTCTGTCTCTTGTATTAACAAGGGCTTTGACATCCTAGTAAATGAACTGACCCACAATGGCTGTTGTGCCCCATCTGAGGTGGATTTCCCACTCTACTTCTATCTCTGCTCGACAACGTGTACATCCTTAACATATTTAAATTGACTATTAAAATGAGAGACGCACTAGAAAATTTTTCCACACAAATAGTAACTTTCTGGTTAAGGGGCAACACAAGCTCAAAATTCTTTATCCATTGCTTACAGTTCCTAAAAGATATTAGAAATACATCCAAGAGCACGATTTTTGTGGTAGAAGTAAGAGACAAAACCCCTCAAAGATTTCAAGTAAGAGACAAAACCCCTCAATTCAAGCGAGCTCCAATAACTGATTTTTTTTCTGTTCTTTTTTCTAAGGATGCCCCTTTTGTTCTACATCCGCGACTTTCCTTAGTTAACATCCCCTTTCCTCTCATGAAAATCAGGATCGGATTTACCAGTTATACCATGCATCACTATATTACTAGTCCACAAAGATTTTTTTTTAAATGCCAAAAATTTATCCACCCCAAAATTACCACTAGAACTAGAGAAGTCTGCGCACGTTGCAGGGTTCCTTTCACCTTTGTCCCAAGTCAATTTAATGTTCAAATTGTGGTCACAGTGCAGAGTTCACGAATCTTCTGTCTTTATTCATTAAAATACCAGAGCTGTGAACTATATAGAAACTTGATCGATAGGATTATATGTATTGGCTGGAGGGCAGTGGCGCACGTTCTCACTGACGTACTCTGCCACTCTTTCTGCTCTACCACAGCCATATTGTGCTGTTTCATGATCTGAAATTCTTTACAGATTCAATCAGAACATTGAACGTTGCTTCTTTCAGAGTATGCCACCAACTCTGAGATGGCATGTCCCTCTGCATTTCTTACGTTACCATGTACTGCACCTCTTCAATGGTAACAACCATCTCTGAGTTGCTTACCTTTTAGGGCTGGGCCTCCCTTTAGTCAGAGAGGGCTCTTCTCACTTTTCCTTTCCTCACTTAACCTTCGTAAGAAACCAGCCTCTAAATTGCAGTCTGGGTTTTCTCCTTTACTGTTTGCCTTATCAATCACTCGTGGCTGGCCATGGAAAAGACAGCGACTGCTCCCTGGCTTATAGAGTTAGTTATTTCCCAAAGTTGACTGAGATAGAAAAATAATGCCCAATTGAAGCACACTCTTCACCTTCAGCAAGACCGATCCCATGAGGGGGCTTCAGCTTACCTCAGTAATACCTTCCAGGAGAGAGCGACGCTTTTCACACCCATCCTCCCTGAAGGGCTGTATTACTCCAAGGACTCATTTTCCTCGCCTTACTCTTCCATAGAAACATGTTCAGCTTTAGCTTGGGAGGGTCCCTCATTCTCGGAGACTATTCTCCCGATAATTCATCATTCATCGAGTCCGAATATATATATATATATATATATATATATATATATATATATATATATATATATATATATATATATATATATATATATATATATATATATATATATATATATATATATATATATATATATATATATATATATATATATTTTTTTTATTTTTTTTTTTATTTTATTTTTTTTTTTTTTTATTTTTTTTTTTTTTCGATCATCTTTAAGGCAGGAGAGGCTCAGTCCTCGATTTTCTGTCAGCCAAAAACCAGTCAATCTCTGGTGGTTTCATGAATGTTTGCGGGTAAATCGGGAAAAGAGAAAACTATTCTCACAATTCAAGAAAAATTCGACAGTGGCTACCTCATGCGCAAAAGATACTTTAGAACTTTTGTCTGGGGTTAACTGAAGACCTTGCCTCGACCTTATCTTCAGTATGGAGGATATTATAGGGAATTTCCAAGCATTTCACCAGCTTCTTTCGTTATGTCTCTAGCATTTCTGAAACACTTTCGGTCCCGACGAGAGTTGCAGATATTCTTGGCTACAACTTAGCAAATTTCTAGAGTTTTTATTTACACGGAATCTTTTCAAAAAAAGCTCTTGAAATCTTCACACAATGGGTTGAAGACTCATTCCAATCACTTTTCCGATCTCTTCAAATTTCAGAAAATCTTGTCAAAATGTAAAGATGGCGCTTTCAGTCCAGATGCTTTTAATCATCTACGTCTAACAACTCTAGACTTAGGCTATGCGCGCACTTGCGATTTTATTCGCACTATTATTTAACCGCAAAATTAAACAGTTTTAAATGAGGGGCATCACATGCGACTAAAAATTAGCAGTGGCTAAAAAATGTAAGTAATGCTGTTTTTCAAGCGACGCGACTGTCGCAGATAAAAATCAGTTACATAGATAGGTGTGAACTTGAGCGCACTTGCGACTGCTACTACTTAGCCTCATTTCAGTTCTCGTAAAGAAATTGTGTCTGACAACGAGTCTTTGATTCCCCATCCCTTTTATTTATTTATATATATATATATATATATATATATATATATATATATATATATATATATATATATATATATATATATATATATATATATATATATATATATATATATATATATATATGGGTCTGAGTGGTTTTTCTTCCTTTTTCCTCTTTTCTATTTGTATACGCTCCCTCCTTGAAAAGGGCTCTGCCCGTGAGTGGTGGTGAACTGTACTGTAATATATATATATATATATATATATATATATATATATATATATATATATATATATATATATATATATATATATATATATATATATATATATATATATATATATATATATATATATTGATGGGACAATTAAGGATATTATGACAATGAAATTAAAAAAGTATATTCCAAAAATTTCCCTCATTTTATTAAATTTAGTAATTTTATAATAACTAAGAATTAAAGTATTTTTATTCTTTATTCAGATGCGTGCATACCTGTAATTTTTATATATATTATAATAGTATCTTCAGAACATTGATTTTAAAAATTTTAATATGCGAGAAAATGGAGAGACCTGCAAAATTTTAGTACGGTAAATATAGAGCACTTACTTTTAAAGTCTGTGGCCCCTTTTTATACTATTGTATGAAGCCACCTCCCTTCACACGTCTATACTTACAATTATATATATATATATATATATATATATATATATATATATATATATATATATATATATATATATATATATATATATATATATATTATATATATATATATATATATATATTTATTTATTTATTTATATTTATATTTTTTATTTATTATATATATATATATATATATATATATATATATATATATATATATATATATATATATATATATATATATATATATATATATATATATATATATATATATATATATATATATATATATATATATATATATATATATATATATATATATATATATATATATATATATATATATATATATATATATATATATATATATATATATATATATATATATATATATATATATATATATAATCAGTAATGGGCGAATCCAATCATTTTTGAATTTTGCGAATCTGAATCCAGCTGTATGTGCATGTGTATGTGCCCCCTCCTTGAAAAGGGCTCTGCTCGTGAGTGGTGGCGTTCTGTAAAAAAAAAAAAAAAGCTAGTTTTAGGATTTCTCGAATCAAAATCTGAACCCGGACTTTCGAACCTGAATCCACTTACTTGAATATTTCAAATCCAAGTAATTTTGAATTCCACGAATATATATATATATATATATATATATATATATATATATATATATATATATATATATATATATATATATATATATATATATATATATATATATATATATATATATATATATATATATATATATATATATATATATATATATATATAATATATATATTATTTTTACACATCACCACCACTCATTGGCAAAGCCCTATTCAACCGACGCTTAAGATAATTAAGCAATACTAATTGACTAATCAATATAAAGTTGAACAAAAATAATAATAATAAAAAAGTAAGCCCTGCACGACCCACGTAACGCAAATTTCTTTGGTTAGCGCAGAGGCGGGCTTTAAAGAAATCGAGATTAAATTCGGCAGGAAACACAGAATGAGAGAGAATTCCACAGAACAGATGTGACTGGAAAGAGGGAAGCACTACAGCGGACAAGCCTGGAGTTGCCTATGTTCATGCTAAATTGATGCGCAGACAATGGCCCCCTTGTGCTGCGAGGACGACGTAAAGAAGGTACACGGGTGGATAATTCCCTCGAGCATTTGCCGCTGTAGTACCTATAGAAAAGAGACAAGGCACCAACGTCGCGTCGCAAATATAAAGAGTCGAGTGAATTAGAAAGAGCGGAACAGTTTATAAGTCTTTTAGCCTTTGACTCAACCTTATCCAAAAGATGGGTGAAACTGATCCACCCCAGATATGAGAGCAGTATTCCATACAAAGGCGGATGAGACCCTTGTATACTTGGGAGTAACTGCGAGGAAGAAAAAAAATTCTAGCAGTCTGAACAGAACTCCCAGCTTCTTTGAGGCTGCCCTAGCAACCATTGTGATATGAGATTTCCAAGACATTTTTTTGTTTATGTGAAGGTTAGGATGTTTATATTGTCAACAGGAGAGATGGGAGAACCACTGAAAGAAATAGAAAAGTTAGGAGGTGTATTTGAGAGGGAGATTTCTAGAAGTTGAGTTTTTAAAGAGTTGAATTTCACAAGGTTGAGACGACCCCACTGGGAAATTCTATCCAGATCTGCAAGAATGGAATCGGATATATATAATATATATATATATATATATATATATATATATATATATATATATATATATATATATATATATATATATATATATATATATATATATATATATATATATATATATATAAGGTGGAGTCAAGGGCTTTTCGTCTTATCAAATCTTCTGCTATGACGTTTTCTCCACTTTCTGCTCGTCGAAATTTTATTTTTATTGCTTCACTATACCATCGCTATTACAATGGACACTGCTCTTCTGAACTCTTGTCGCATACCTCCTCCATTGAGAAGGACTCGTGCGACACGTCTTTCTAAACAGTCTCATTCTTTCTCTGTCCAAGTTTCTAACCCCAAACTTAACCTCTATGCTTGATCTTACAAGTACTCTACTGGTAAAGTCTGGAACAGACTCCCTTCATCTATTTTCCCAGTTTTTACTTGCAAACCTCCAAATGCCGTGTATCGGGACATGTTGGCCTTTAATTTGACCTGGTTTCCGATTTTCTCCCTAACTCTTGTTGAAATTTTAGTAGGCCTCTGGCCTTTGACGACCAGAGGTGATATATATATATATATATATATATATATATATATATATATTATATATATATATATATATATATATATATATATATATATATATATATATATATATATATATATATATATATATATTTTTTTTTTTTTTTTTTTTTTTTTTTTTTTTTTTTTTATCACTCTGGTGGGCAAAGGCCAGAGGCCTACCAAAGTTCCACCAGAGTTAGTGGGAAAGATGGAAGCCTGGTCATATTAAATACAATTTCACATTCACTCCATATATATATATATATATATATATATATATATATATATATATATATATATATATATATATATATATATATATATATATATATATATATATATATATATATATATATATATATATATATATATATATATATATATATATATATATATTATATATATATATATCCGCATTTTTCGAAAATTCAACATCCGCATCCGCATCCGCATCCGCACTTTCGGAAATTTCAACATCCGCATCCGCACTTCAAAAATTCAACATCCGCATCCGCACTTCTCCAAAATTCGACATCCGCATCCGCATCCGCAAATTAGAAAATATGACATCCGATCAATCACTATATATATATATATATATATATATATATATATATATATATATATATATATATATATATATATATATATATATATATATATATATATATATATATATATATATATATATATATATATATATATATATATGCGAATTGTAGATCAAGAGTGAGGGTGAAGAGAGAACTATCGGATTGGTTTAGCATAGGAGTGGGATTGAGACAGGGGTTTGTAAAATCTCCATGTTATTTAATCTATTGATGAATGGTTTACTTAGAAAAATGGAGAGAGAAGGGAAGAGTATTACGTTGAGAAATATGGAGGGTGAATGTGAAGTGAATGTTTTACTTTTTGCAGATGATGCGGCATGTGTTGGTGGCAGAATCTGGAGAAAAGATTAGAATATTTGTGAGAGAGTTTGAAGGGAAATGTGCAAACACGAGATTGAAATTCAATCCAGCGAAGAATAAAGTTATGAGGATTGGAGGTGGGTATGAGGAAATGTGGAGGGAGGAATTGGTTTGTAGAAGTGTGAGAATGGAAACTTGAGGAGGTGAATGAATTTAAATATCTAGTAATGTTGGGTGGAAGGTAAGGGTGGGACGGAAAAAGGAATAAAGAACAGAGTGGTAGAAGGAATGAAAGTATTGGGGGGGCCTAAGAAAGGTATGGAAGAATGGAAAAATTTCGAAAGAAATAAAGATAAGAATGTTTGAATGTATGTGTTCACCTTCTGTATTGTATGTGTGTGAAACATAGACGATAAGCGCTCGGTCGAGAAAAAGTTTCAATGTCTTTGAGATGAAAGATTTGAGAGCGATATATAAATTGAGAAGGATTGATAGGATTAGAAATGAAAGAATAAGGGAGATATGTTAATGGAAGGAGGGTGTAATTGATAGAGAGGAGGAGGATGTGCTAAAATGGTTTGGACATATGTGAAGAATGAAAGAGAACAGAATGGTTGGCAAAGTACGTAGATCCGATGTAGATAGGGGAAGGGTAGGGGGAGGGGAAGGCCGAAGTGGAGATGGATGGATGGAGTGAGAGTGATTTTGATGGAAGGAATTTGAGTTTAGACGAGGGTAAAAGATTTGTGGAGACAGAGATGGAGGGAGGTGGTGAAAGCGTTGAAAGGTAAGAATAGTTATGTTTGTAAGGGAATTGTGGCGGGCACCACCTCACGAAAGTGGGAAAGGTGATAAATAAAAATAAATATATATATATATATATATATATATATATATATATATATATATATATATATATATATATATATATATATATATATATATATATATATATATATATATATATATATATATATATATAATTAACATCCGCATCCTCATCAAAATTAACATCCGCATCCGCATCCGCATCCGAACTTTTCGAAAATTCAAAATCCGCATCCGCACTTTTCGAAAATTCAACATCCGCATCCGCACTTTCGAAAATTCAACATCCGCATCCGCATCCGCATTTCTCCAAAATTCAACATCCGCATCCGCATCCACAAATTGGAAAATATGACATCACTAATATATATATATATATATATGTATATTGGGATGGAGCAATACTAAAATTATAACCGATAACCATACCAGTAATTTTTAACCACCCGATACCGAGTACCGATAAGAAACTAGAATTTACCAATACCGATGTCAATTTATTTTTACCGAATTCATGAAGATCGAAACAAGATTGAAAATATTCAATTACCATAAATTTTAGATTTTCTGCTCTCTCTAATATCTAGTTATGTTGAAGTGACGTTGCAAAATAAAACTATTGAAATGCGAAACTTAGGTCTATGAAAATGGATTCTATCCGACAAACCATGATATATATATATATATATATATATATATATATATATATATATATATATATATATATATATATATATATATATATATATATATATATATATATATATATATATATATATATATATATATATATATATATATATATATATATATAAATTATTGTCGTTTGTAGGATATTTTCTGTAGTTAATTAATTAATTACAGTTTACGGCAAGGTGTGTTATTACGCTAATCTCAAAACTCACATATCGCTTAAAAACATAGCCAACACTTACAACATTCCACGTTATTTCAACACATACAATTTCACATTCACTCTAAATTGCTCCTACAGAGAAGGTCGCCTTTCAAGAATTTGAAACCACGCCCACCGGTGGAAAAAATAAACTTGATTTGCCTGTACCGGAGCAGGGTTTCCCTATCCAAAACCCATATAAACTGTGTAATTTATCATCTTGGTCAGAATTAACATATAACTCAATTTCCCTGGCTAAGAACCACACTCCTCGAATAGTGATCTGCCTTTGAGTGTTGGTGATAACTTAATATATATATATATATATATATATATATATATATATATATATATATATATATATATATATATATATATATATATATATATATATATATATATATATATATATATATATATATATATATATATATATATATATATATATATATATATATATATATATATAAAAAATTTTTTTTTTTTTTATTATTATTATTATCGTTGTCAATTAGTTATAAAAAAAGTGGTGCATGCATGAGAAATTACTATTTGCAAAATTTTGGAAACGGGGAGGGGTCTCAAATCTCAAATTTGTTGAAAAATTATGCTTTAGGCCTTATAAATCGCTTCCCATGCTTCAAATATACTTCTAACAATATATTTTTTTTTATTTTACACAGTACAGCTTCTTAGTCTTCTGCTTTATTAAAACAGAAACCCAGAACTCACCACGAGGAGGTGGCTGTAATCGAGTTCCATCCATCCCAACTCAGCCTCCATGCCTATTGGAGTATGGTAGATTAAGTTCGATAATCTTTCTTAGACTCAAATTTTGGGCTTTTAAACCTATACAGTGTAGTTGTGAGTGAATGAATCAATTTCTAGATCGTACCCCAACGAAACTAGTAGAAGCTTCTGTTACTACTATTATAAGTCTTTCCTCTGCTTGTGTTTGAGAAGATAAAGGTGGGATTAATCTTCCAGGCTTTTCACCAGTTTCTGCATACTCTCTAATTTTGTCACTTTTCTATTGTCATCGTTAGAGTGGGGGAGGAGATCGGTCAATTGTAGTTCTTGCAATCAAAATTAAGTTCTGGTTTCTTGAATATTCAAATTTTTCCCATTAAAAACTTTGTGTTCGAACTTTTTAATATCCTTTTCCATCGTAATTTCCGAATGTGTTGTAAATCATCATGAACCATGGTGATAAGAATATTTTCTTGCTGAGCGGAGAAGGAATTTCTAGAAAGACTTTATGAGTTATTGATTTAATTGAGAAAAGAGTTATTAGAAAAAAATTGTTTTGCTCCTTCAGTGAAACTGTTCTTTTTTATTGTAAATCAAACTGGTACATAAACTTTCATGATAAATAGTACAATATCAAGCAAAGTTTTTGATGATTGTCTGCTTGACACAAAGTCTAAGGAATCTATTTGCTGTTGTAAGCCATCTCGAATGTAACATCATACCTGGACTGTGGGAAGCAAGCTAAGATGAGCAATTGCCATTCGATATCGCATTAGATATCCAGTAAATATTAATCAATGGTGAGAGATAAAATTGCTTTGAAGCTTACAATACGTTTTTCACAATCGTTTAATTTTTTTCAAATTGGCCAAGTAGATCCCACTAGGCCTGTTGTTTTTATGTCTGATTCTTCTATTATGTGTCAAAGTGATGGTTTATTACTATGGGAGGCATATGATCTAGTGAGCAGGTCTCTTTAATTTTCTTTCAGCCATACTAATCACCATTTTCTCCGGTGTTCACTACCGCACCATCACGACCGATAGCTGCAATATCTTTGGCGCAAATGTTCGTTTCTAAAAGTGAATATTCCCGATGCAATAGAAGCCTCAGAACCTGTTGGAGTAAAATGCCCTATGTATTCTGAGTCTTTCTTTTGCAAAAACTATATACTCTTCTACCGTCATCTTTGTATGATTTACCTTATTTATTTCTTCTGTAGTTGCCATTTTATCTTTATGCCCGTCAAAAAAATGCTTCGCAGGTGTCTTGCTGATTCACAGAACAAATTCTTTTTCTAGCTCTCCTGATCTTATTCCGATCAAACACTAAACTTTTATCGAACCAAAGGCAAGTAACAAAGACGATGAAATAAAGGCAGCAGCTCTGTCTGAAACACCAGTACGATCACATATCTCGGCAAATGCCTGAAGTTTTATACATTTGTTTTTCGTATCAGATTTTTTGTTCAATTTTATATTAACAGACGATGATTATGCTGAAGATAAATTATCATCACCAGAAGACGGTGTTTCTGTTTGAAAATGTGTAAACGCCTCTTGAGGTTCTTTCTTTTCTTGATTTAATCTTGCCAAAGTCTTACTATTTTTCCTTTTTGTTACAACATTCAAAGCACCCTATTACCATTTTTTCGATCACCATTGATCAAATGGAAATTGATGCTCTACTTGCGGCATTCGTCGTTCAGGAGGGCAGCTCCACTTTTCCAAATCTGCACCTTTACACGCCGAAATGTCAAATAAAGTGCATTTAACTTTTGTTTTAAAGTTCTCAAGATTTTTTTAGAATTTGATTCTTCTTTATTTAAGCGTTCAGTGATTTTATAAATTTCTCACGTTTATGGTGATAATATTGCAACATCTGATTTATCCGTGTTACAGAAACAGTTACAATTAAAGCTAAATACCACAATCCACGAGTCTATTATAAACAAGGGTTCTTCCTTAGATGATTTCGACTCTATTCGTATATAAAAGTAGTACTGCATAATACAAATTGTAGGCAAACCACACGAATTCAAATCTTTAGCTGCACCAAATAAAGGACACACAATATCTTTTTATATTGAAAGCCATATATATATATATATATATATATATATATATATATATATATATATATATATATATATATATATATATATATATATATATATATATATATATATATATATATAAAATAATTCTTTTGAATTTTTAAAGTATGCTGTACAGAGAATTGAACCCTGACCTTTTAGATGGTATGACAGAGTATTACCTCTATACCACGACAGTACAAGAGTAAATCACAATGAGACAGCTCATGAGCAACTTGTCTTGCAAACCCTGTCAAAAGACTTCCCCAACCCTCCCACACACACACACAACCTTTAAGATGACCCCGCCCCCTCCCCTGACCTTTGAGAGAGTCTGGATATTAGGTTGCTTATGAGCTTTCTCATTGGGATTTCCTTTTATGCTGTTGTAGTAGTGTAGAGGTAATACACTATCTTTCCATCTAAAGGTCAGGGTTCGATTCTACGTATAGCTGACTTAAAATTTCTGAATATTTTAACTCCACGAGAGGTGGTGTTATATATATATATATATATATATATATATATATATATATATATATATATATATATATATATATATATATATATATATATATATATATATATATATATATATATATATATATATATATATATATATATATATATCCTTCAGTGGGCAAAGGCCAGAGGCCTACCAAATTCTACCGGAGTTGGAAAAATCTTATCCAATCGAAGGAGGCCAACATGTCCAGATACACGGCGTTTGAAAGTATGCAAGTCAAAGGAAGTTGGGAAAACAGATAAAGGGAGTGTGTTCCAGACTTTACCAGTAGAGTATATGTAAGATTGAGCATAGCGGTTAAGTCTGGGATCAGATTTGGATAGAGAAAGGATGAGACTGTGTAGAAAGGCGTGTCGCACGAGCTCTTCTCAATGGAGGAGGTATGTGGCGAGAGAGTTCAGAAGAGCAGTATCCGTTGTAATAGCGATAGTAAGAGAGTGACGCAACAATTCGACGGGCAGAAAAAGATTGAAGAGAGTTAATAAGAGCAGGAGAGTTGATGAGACGAAAAGTCCTAGATATATATATATATATATATATATATATATATATATATATATATATATATATATATATATATATATATATATATATATATATATATATATATATATTTATATTATATCTCCTCCGGTGGGCAAAGGCCGGAGGCCTATTGAATTCCACCGGAGTTGGAAAAATACTATTCAGGTCGATGTTGGCCGACGTGTCCAGATACACAGCGTTTGAAAGTATGCAAGTCAAAGGAAGTTGGGAAAACAGATAAAGGGAGTGTGTGCCAGACTTTACCAGTAGAGTATATGGAAGATTGAGCATAGCGGTTAAGTCTGGGGTGAGAGATATTGGACAGAGTAAGGATGAGACTGTGTAGAAAGGCGAGTCACCCGGGCTCTTCTCGATGGAGGAGGTATGCGACGAGAGAATTCAGAAGAGCAGTGTCCGTTGTAATAGCGATAGTATAGAGAGAGTGACGCAACAATTCGACGGGCAGAAAGAGATTGGAGAGAGTTAGTAGGAGCAGGAGATTTGATGAGACGAAATGCTCTAGACTCCACCTTCTCAAGTAAAACTGTATGAGTGGAGCCACCCCAGATGTGTGAAGCGTACTCCATACAGGGACGAACAACACCCCTATACAGAGCAAGCAACTGGGGTGGCGTGAAGTAATTCTGAAGGCGCCTCAGAACACCCAACCCCTTAGAAGCTTGTTTAGAAAGAGAAGTAATGTGATCTTTCCAAGAAAGATCACGAGAAAAAGAAACACCGAGAATATTAAGAACAGATGAAGGTTTGAGTTGTGTGTTTTCGAAAAAGAAATCATAGTGTGTGGAAGATTGTGTCGAGTGGAGAGATGGAGGAACTGAGTTTTTGAGGCATTGAAAACAACCATGTTTTTCTGCCCCAATTGGAATACGTGAAAGATCAGAGGTTAGTTGCTCCAAGGCTACCCTTCTTGAGTCTAATAACTGTATTTGAAACTGAAAGGAGTAATGAAGTGTGGAGTCATCAGCATAGGAGTGGATAGGAGATGAAGTAATAGAAAGAAGATCATTAATGAAAAATCATTGTTTTTCTATATATATATATATATATATATATATATATATATATATATATATATATATATATATATATATATATATATATATATATATATATATATATATATATGCAACTGCCTTGCAATTGCACGGTTTATTAAGAAGTATAGGGTTAAGAATAGCTTTGCTCACTTATTATGTTTATTTCTTAAGCCTAATAGTACAGCACAGTCAAAATTTTATCACCTTAATTATTATTCTATCTTCACTACACAGGACTTAGGCAAGGTTAATAATCATAAATTTTACCGTTTATAGAGCACTTACTACATAAGTATTGAATTCAAAGCACTACAAACCCACTTCATTCCCTTTATATCAAGCTTTTTTTGCTTTGTTTTAGAGAGATATGTTCTCAAGGCACCCTCTTTGGCTTTCCCTTATAGCCTTACTAATCTCACGTCTGCCTCTCTCATCTGCCCTCACCCCTTTTGAATCTACCAATCACGCTCGTTTTTAGTATCACCAGATGTAAGTTTGAGGAGTGGTGTTTCGTTTCAATACAGTGGTGATCCCAGAGTTTGGAAATTCTTAACTATAACTGGTAGTTAAGAATTTTCCTTGCCTTCGCCCCTCTTACCTACTAATTACAACAATGCAAAGGAAAGTAGAGAGGAAGGATTTTTAAATTGCCAAAGTTCGAGGATAAGAGAAAACAATCTTAGTATTAACGATCTAATATCTGAATAGTAACACTAATTACATACGATACTAATTTGTTTTAATACTATTTTTGTTCCTGTAATATAAATATTATTACTGCATCCTCATTCTAAAAGCAATCGATTCTATCTAAGGTTCTATATGGTAATATGCCTTTATATTCCTTAGGTTTTCCACCTCCGTTCTTCCATTCTTTTCAATATATACAGTATTGTTTGTGAATTTTATAACTTTATATGGACCCGAGTAGCGGGGTTCTATCTTCCCGAGATTGTACTGCCTGTTTCTTACAAGCACATACTTTGCATCTTTTAGATCCTTCGGCATAAATATTTTCTTGTTTTTAAGGGTAGGTCTCAATGCCAGGAGGCTTCGAGAGGAGGTATGTTAGTTTTTCAGCATAAGTTTTATAATTCCATATAAGGTTTGCTAATTTTGCTTTCAAGTAAAGCTCCTGGTATCAGCGGGTTTTGGCCAAACATCAGCATGGATACTGTAATTCCGCTATCTTCTATGGGAGCAGTTCTCAAACAAAATAGTGCAAAAGGTAGGAGATCAATCCACTTCTGTTTATACGTAGATACTTCTGCAAGCATAGTCCTTAAGCAACTCAACAGT
>SEYY01013922.1:17500-22000 GCA_009176605.1 Armadillidium nasatum | reverse complement strand
TATATATATTATATATATATATATATATATATATATATATATATATATATATATAAGACAGATAAATATTTTACGCACGCCAGGATTCAAACCACTTGACAACAGCGTCCGTTAGACAATGAACAGAAGGCTCTAACACCGAGCTACGCCACTTCCCAAAAAGAAGGCATAGTAGAAGGTTTTCAAGCTCTTCTGCTTCGAATCACTGTAGCAACTCGGTGCTTATCTAAATCCACAGGAGTGTACTTGGAACCCATACTGGGGCTGCAATGTCATTCTGCTGGGTTCTATTGGGTTGCAGGAGCAACCAACCAAAGTCAAGAAACGCCAACATGGGCACAACAACTGCAAATTGCAATATAAGACAGAGGCAAATTTTCCGCACGCCAGGATTCGAACCCATTGACAACAGCGTCGCCTTTAGACATATATATATATATATATATATATATATATATATATATATATATATATATATATATATATATATATATATATATATATATATATATATATATATATACTTAGTATTTAAAATTAAAAGCAAGAAACTAAAAATATTTACATTGAAATAAAAAAATTATCAACAACGGAGGATTAAAAACTAAATTGCCTCTAGATGTTTCTGTTTCTGACTACCTCGAAGTTGACTCCTCACTGTTCTTTGTTTGTTTTCTCTCATTTTCCTCTTTCTATTGGTTGAGGGAGAAAGGAAATAAGTCTCTGAAAGTATTGGTACTTTCTTTTTGTTTTCAATCCTCCGTTGGTGATAATTTTTTTATCTTCAATATTAATTTCTTTTTAGTATTTTACTTTTTATATTTTTGATTATTGTGGTATAAATATATATATATATATATATATATATATATATATATATATATATATATATATATATATATGAAGGTTTTATATATATATATATATATATATATATATATATATATATATATATATATATATATATATATATATATATATATATATATATATATATATATATTATTATTTGAAGGTTTTCTATGCAAATGTGAATTCTCACGAGCCGAAGCTAAACCATATTGAGCCATCCATTGATGGACGATTTCTTCGTGTTCACGTTTCTGAGTGGCACTCTCATCCCTCAATGAGATTTGAAATTCTGGGATGTCAAAGTAGGTTCTGTTTTGCATGTTTCCTATCCTTTATGGATTTTTAATATATGACTACCTATATATATATAATATATATATATATATATATATATATATATAATATATATGATAATATATATATATATATATATATATATATATATATATATATATATATATATATATATAATACTATATATATATATATATATATATATATATATATATATATATATATTCTCCGGCGGCAATGGTCGGAGGCCTACGAATTCCACCGGAGTTGGGAAAAAAACATATCTTGGTCGATGGAGGCCGACATGTCCAAATACACGGCGTTTAAAAGTATGCAAGCCAAAGAAAGTTAGGAAAACAGATAAAGAGAGTGTTCCAAACTTTACCAGTAGAGTATATGCAAGATTGATTGTAGCTGTTAAGTCTGCGGACTGAGAGTTGGACAGAGAAAGGATGAGACTGTGTAGAAAGGAGCTCTTTTCAATGGAGGAAGTATGCGACGAGAGTTCATAAGAGCAGTGTCCGTTGTAATAGTGATAGTATAGAGAGAGTGACGCAACAATTCTATAGGCAGAAAGGCATTGGAGAGAGTTAATATGAGCAGGAGAGTTGATGAGACGAAAGGCCCTTGACTCCACCTTCTCAAAGAGAGCTGTATGAGTGGAACCATCCCAGATTTGTTAAGCATGCTCCATACAGAGCTATGCAGAGCAAGCAACTGGGTGGCGTTAAGTAAATCTGAAAGCGCCTTAGAACACCCAACCACTTTGAAACTTGCTTAGAAAGAAAAGTAATATAATTTTTCCAAGAAAGATCACGAGAATAGGATACGCCGAGAATATTAAGAACAGAGGAAAGTTTGAGTTTTGTGCTTTCGAAGAAGACATCATAGTTGTGTGGAAGGTTGTGTCGAGTGGAGAGATAGAGGAACTGAGTTTTTGTGGCATGAAAACAACCGAGTTTTCTCTACCCCATTTTGAAATACGTGAAAAACCAGAGGTTAGTTGCTCAAGCTGCGCTTCCTCGAGTCTATAACTGTTAGGAGGGACGTCTATGAAATTAAGAGTAATGAAGAGTGGAGTCATCAGCATAGGTGATAGGAGATGAAGCAATAGAGAGAAGGTCATTAAGGAAAAACAGAAAAAGTGTTGGGATAGACAGAACACTGAGGAAAAATACTATTAATAGATTTAAAGGAAGAACGGTGGCCGTCTCAACAGCTGCTATAGAACGATCGGAGTTAGAGAGAAGATTACAGAGAAAGAAAAGGAAGTTTAGAAATCAAAGCTTTGTGTCAGACTCTCACGAAGGCTTTCAATATTTACAGCGCGGTAGTAAAAGACTCACCGAAATGCCGAAGACAGAAAGACGAAGAGTCAGAGAGAAGGCATAGAAGATCACCAGTAGAGCATTTCATAAGAAAGCCATTTTGGCGATCAGATAAGATAAAGAATTGAGATGTGTTAAAAAGATATTCGAAATAGAGAGAACGGAGGTCAAATCAATTGGACGGTAGTTGGGGTGTTGAGAAGGGTCTTCTTTCTTGGAGACGTTTCCAGTAAGAAGGGAAGGTTGAATAGAGATACCAGAGAACCACAACCATCGTAAACACACGCCTTCTTAGTATTAAGTTAAGAGAGAGAAGAAATGACGTCTTAGAAGAGGCATGGATGTGTTGGAGAGAGTTAAAGGAAAGATCTAAATTTAAGAGAAGACTTAGCTTTACTAGTAGGAAGACGCAGTTGGGCCGTAGAAGAGTTAGAACATTTTTGATAGATTAGATTTTCTACACCTGGAGTGAAGACGAGTAATTCCATATACGAACAATAAGATAATTAATATAATATATATATATATATATATAATATATATATATATATATATATATATATATATATATATATATATATATATATATATATATATATATATATATATATATATATATATATATATATATATATATATATATATATATATATATATATATATATATATATATATATATAATATATACATATATATATATATATATATATATATATATATATATATATATATATATATATATATATATATATATATATATATATATATATATATATATATATATATATATATATATATATATATATATATATATATATATATATATATATATATATATATATATATATATATATATATATATATATATATATATATTAATATAATATATATGTCTCCTCTGGTGGCAAAGGCCAGAGGCCTGCCTAATTCACAAAGTTGGGAAATTTGAGAATCTTGTCGCTAATGGCCACGTGACCCGATACACGGCGTTTAAAAGTGTGCAAGTCAAAGGAAGTTGGAAAACAGATAAAGGGATGTGTTCCAGACTTTACCAGTAGAGTACATGTAAGAGTGAGCATAGTGTTAAGTCTGTGGTCGGAGAGTTGGACAAAGAAAGGATGAGACTGTGTAGAAATCGTCGCACGAGCCCTTCTCAATGGAGGAGGTATGCGACGAGAGATTCAGAAGAGCAATGTCCGTTGTAATAGCGATAGTATAGAGAAAGTGATGCAACAATTCGACGGGAAGAAAGAGACTGGAGAGAGTTAGTAAGAGCAGAGAATTGATGAGACGAAAAGCCCTAGACTCCACCTTTCCCAGAATACTGTATGTGTGGAACCACCCCAGATGTGAGAGGCGTACTCCATACAGGACGAACAACACCCTATACAGAGCAAGCAACTGAGGTGGCGTAAAAAAACAACGAAGCGCCTCAGAATACCCAACTTCTTAGAAGCTTGTTTAGGAAGAGAAATAATGTGATCTTTCAAGAAAGATCATGAGAAAAAGAAACTCAGAAATTGAGGACAGATGAAAATTGAGTTGAGTGTTTTTGAAGAAATATCATAGCTGTGTGGAAGATTGTGTAGAGTAGAAAGATGGAGGGATTGAGTTTTTGATGCATTGAAAACGACCATATTTTCTCTGCCCAATTTTAAATACGAGAAAGATCAGAGGTCAGTTGCTCCAAGGTATCCTTCTTGAATCTATCAACTGTTGTTGGAGGGACATCTTTCAAATGAAAAGAGTAATGAAGGGTGGATCATCAGCATAGAGTGGATAGGAGATGAAGTACAGAGAGAAGGACATTAATAAAAAGAAGAAAAAGTGTTTGGGATAGAACAGACCTTGAGGAACACCACTAATAATAGATTTGAATGAAGAGCGGTGGCCGTCTACAACTGCTGCTATAGAACGACCAGAAAGGAAATTAGAGAGGAGGTCACAGAGAGAAGGATAGATTCCGAAAGAGGGAAGTTTTGGAAATCAAAGCTTTGTGCCAGACTCTTTCGGAATCTATCCTTCT
>SEYY01013922.1:0-12500 GCA_009176605.1 Armadillidium nasatum | reverse complement strand
AATACTAAGTATATATATATATATATATATATATATATATATATATATATATATATATATATATATATATATATATATATATATATATATATATATATATATATATATATATATATATATATATATATATATATATATATATATATATATATATATATATATATATATATATATATATATATATATATATATATATATATATATATATATATATATATATATATAGTCTAAAGGCGACGCTGTTGTCAATGGGTTCGAATCCTGGCGTGCGGAAAATTTGCCTCTGTCTTATATTGCTAATTTATTCGCAACAGTTGTTGTGCCCATGTTGGCGTTGCTTGACTTTGGTTGGTTGCTCCTGCAACCCAATAGAACCCAGCAGAATGACATTGCAGCCCCAGTATGGGTTCCAAGTACACTCCTGTGGATTTAGATAAGCACCGAGTTGCTACAGTGATTCGAAGCAGAAGAGCTTGAAAACCTGTTCTACTATGCCTTCTTTTTTGGGAAGTGGGCGTAGCTCGGTGTTAGAGCCTTCTGTTCATTGTCTAACGGCGACGCTGTTGTCAAGTGGTTTCGAATCCTGGCGTGTGCGTAAAATATTTATCTGTCTTATATATATATATATATATATATATATATATATATATATATATATATATATATATATATATATATATATATATATATATATATATATATATATATATAATGTGGAGAATAATGAAAAATAAATTAATATTATTTAATGTTCAACATTTAATAAGTTTTTCAGAATATTTTCATGCCTTACTGATTTTTGATTTACCTTTAATAGTAATTAGGAAGAGACATATGGTATGTTGTTGAGCGGGTTTCCAAGAAATTAGAGATACTGTTCAGACTGCAAGACTTTTTTTATCACCGTACATTTGCACCAGATACATATGTCTGACTATCCCTTGCACTGCGGACTACTTCTTTATTCGATTTTTTTTTAACAGAATCACCACCGCTTACAGCAAAATCCTATTCGGGGACAAATGGATCAGTATTTGATTCACCCCATTTCTGACTTGTGGACAGTTTCAAATATTAGACTAACAAACTATCATCAATCCAGCACTCTGATTTCTTCAACTCTATATCCTTGGGAAGTAACTTTGACTTCCTTTTCCATTTATTATAGGTACTACAGCTATAGATTCTTAAAGGATAGATGGATGTCACTTAAATATCTTTTTTTCATTGGTAATCTCCTACATAAAGGTTGTGATAGTGAGGAGAGACTAATAGTAAAAGATAAAAATAAATTTACTCGCGGTAACAATTCTGTTATCTGATAGTGAGCTTCACTAACTCCATTTCCATAATGTATCTATCATATTTTCTATCTCATTCTATTTCTTTTTTCCCTCTCATAATTGAATCCCTCAAGCAAATATTAATAATTTTTTAAATAGACTTTCTTCTCATTCTTTACACATGTTTCTTTTCTTTCATCCTTTTTAATTCAAACATTATTTTATTATCCTCTAGCTTCTTTTTAATCTTATCTTTTGCAATAGTTTCTCAAAAAAGGTATCACGTTGCTTAAGAATATATTCCACACCAAAAATAATGAACAAGATCTGATGTAGAAAAATTAAATCATATTTTTCCAATTCTGAAAAGACAATAAACTTTTTATATTTATATATACGTTTGCAATATGTTTAAGCCAATGATTCTCAGCTTTGATTTTTTTTCATGTACTAAGTTTAATAGGCTAAAAAATGTATGTGACTATATTAAACAAAAATTAATAATATTAATAAAATAAAAAACAACCCAAAGCGCAGTACAATATATGACAGCACAATATTTTACTAATAATACTGGTGTGCTAGTTCTTATCTGCAGAAACACCAATTCCTGAATTGATATTTTTCATCGTTCATAACAATTTAAGACCAAAAGTTTCAAGTGTAATGAGAAACACTATCAAATTGGCTCTATATCGTTATAAAATCAAATTTTTATGATATAAAGTAGAAGAAAAATACTGATAACAAAATGAAAAATCAGGTTTGAAAATGCTCTGTTGCACCATCAACAAAGGTTTTACAAATATATACACATGCTATCCATTTAAATGTCTCCACAATCAGTACAATATACAAGATTGCAAAAAAAAATAAATCAAACAAGAACAAATAACGGAACTTTAACTAGTTATTGAACAATTTTAAGTCATCATTTTCCAAACTCATTTTACATTTGAAGACAAATTTTCTTGTACGCATATTATTAATGCATACCAATATTCACAAATAAATTGATTAATTATTCAATGCAAACAAATTTAAAGATTATTCTTGCATTCATGAATAATATTTAAATTTGTTTTAAATAATCAATTTTTTGCACCAAAGAAATTGCGATAATTTTTTTAAAAGGATTTCTTCAGGTGACGCAAGTTTATCAAGTTCAGAAGGGCTTACCCATCAAGCTTTGGAAGGGGAATTTTGGGGTAGGAGGAATCCTTTATAATGTTAAAACGTGTTACAAAACGATAGGATGACATTTATAACGTTATTTAATTCTTTAAATGGAGATTTTCAAACCTAAAATTGAATAATGTTGAAGCAAATAGAAACAAAAATTAAAAGAAACCTGATCATTTCATAATTTAGGATAAAAAAAAAAAGTTTTAGCACTGTTTTGTAAAACTTATTTTATTTTCATCTTTGGTAATTAAAAGCTGAGAGGTAGGATTAATGACCAGCAAGATTTAATTATTTTGAAAAGTAAAGTTTGAACTTTAAGAGGGAGGGGCGCATATTACGAAAGTAGAATTTAAATAAAAAACGTGAAAATATAAAAAATAAATATGCTATATATTTTATGCACAAATCCCAAACTAAAGCTGTTATAAACACTTTCCAGCATTCCCAGGCACATTTTAACTTGTTGCAAAAATGAATTAAAGCAAGATTGAATCCATTCAAATTATTGTGCAACAATCCAATCAGCTTCACATATAGAGTAATACTTTGCTGCTTAAACTGATCGTGCATGGGCACTTTTAATTAAGCCAAGTAAACTAAGTTTACTTTTCTCATAAAAACTGGAAACTTTTACTAGTCATATTCGATACGGAAATTTACCCACATTTCATATAAATTGTATTTTTATATATTATGAAGAGTAAAAAATAAATAAAAAGGAATTGTGATACAGCTTAACATGAGTTGCCTAATCTGTAGAATAATAAAAATAATAATAATAAAAATAATAATTTCAATTTTCTATATTTTATTCAGAAAAGTACAATTTCAATTTTACAATGTTTCAGTAGGTCCTATACTACTAAATACAATATTAATAATATGTTAGCTGTAATATCGTGGAAAGGAATAATGCACTATCCCTTGGGTCGATCATTTTTCAAAGTAACATGGGTCTAATTTTAAGATTAAATTTTCATCCAATCGTCTTTCAACAAGATAATTTAGCTACGCCCATTGATAACAGTGTGCAACTGTAACAGTATTTTAGGTAAGCATAATATTTGGAAACGATGTAGTTATATACGTACACACACACACATGCATATCTATATATATATATATATATATATATATATATATATATATATATATATATATATATATATATATATATATATATATATATATATATATATTATATATATATATATATGGCCAGATTAGCATTTATACATATTTCAAAAAATACCAAACGTACGTTAAAAAGGATTGTATTTTTGAAATCCTTGAAGAATTTTGATAAAGAAGAAGAATTGGGAATTAAAAAAAAAAAATTATAAAAATTTTAATAACTACGTAATTTATATTTTTTTAATACGTTTTACGACATCGTACGTCTGGCAGCCTCTCATTTTTTCTGAGATTAATTTCGAGAATTTTGGAGTTACATAAATTTCGCGATTGCGTAAAAAGTTTGTAAAATAGGCAAAAAATAATATATATATATATATATATATAATATATATATATATATATATATATATATATATATATATATATATATATATATATATATATATATATATATATATATATATATATAATATATATATATATATGGTGTTATATAGCAGTAGGCCTGTATCCTATGGCAACATTCCAGCAATCAGTTAGATCTGTATTCCACGGCAAACTTTGTTCGTTCAAGTTATGATAAGTCGAATTAGGTTCGCTAAAATAATAAATAATAATAATAATAATAATAATAATAATAATAATAATAATAATAATAATAATAATAATAATAATAATAATAATAATAATAATAAAAGGCAAGAATTTTCCTAATTTACCTCACACAAACAAATTTTTTTTAACTTATTTTCACTTCTTTATAATTTTCTTTATCAAAATTCTTCAATGATTCCAAAAATGTTATCCTTTTCAACGTACGTTTAGTAGTTTTTAAAAATATGTATACAAGCTAAAGTACACTCTGACCTATATATATATATATATATATATATATATATATATATATATATATATATATATATATATATATATATATATATATATATATATATATATATATTGTTGTATATATATGTTATATAGTTGGTTGTTTAATTAATAAGCAACTTGTAATCGTTAAATGCTGCCCTCTGGCAGAGGTCTTTGTTCTGCTTGTATTGAATAAGAATAAAGTTTTATATCGTGCTTAATTTGATGATACCTCGACGACGAGAATGGGATATTGTATTTATACTTAAACTTTATATTGGTGTACTTACTACTCATATCTTAACAGGTACGTGTCGAGGTCATACATAACATTTGGCGACGAGAATGGGATATTGTATTTATACTTAAACTTTATATTGGTGTACTTACTACTCATATCTTAACAGGTACGTGTCGAGGTCATACATAACATTTGGCGACGAGAATGGGATATTGTATTTATACTTAGATTTTATATTGGTGTACTTACTACTCATATCTTAACAGGTACGTGTCGAGGTCATACATAACATTTGGCGACGAGGCAAAAGAACAAATCTTCTCACTTTGACTTCAGACGACGTAAAAGGTCACGTATGGATTTGCCTGCTCCTGCTCCGTTTCTTTTATCGGAAGATCCAAGTTCAATCGGTGAAAGATGGAAGAAATGGAAGGCAGCGTTCCTTTACTATTTGGCGGCGACTGGTATTACGGCGGAATGTCGAAAGAAGGCTATTCTACTGCATATAGCTGGTATGGAAGTACAGGAAGTATTTCATACATTGGACGTAGAGGAAACGGCCGGATATAAGGATGTTTTAAAGGAATTGGATGCAAAATTTGCACCCAAAGGTAATATCAGGTATGAGCGTTTTGTTTTTCGACAAACTAGTCAAGAGGTTAGTGAAACTACAGATGCATATGTGACTAGACTTAAAAAGATTGCCATTAATTGTGATTTTAGTAATATAGAGGACGCTATTATCGATCAAATAATAGCAAAATGTTACTCCTCTCGCTTACGTAGGAAACTACTTGCAAGAAGTAGGTTTAACTTTAACCTCTTTACTTTCTATTGCTAGGGCGATGGAAGTTGCTGAACAACAAGCTACCACAATTGAAGGTAAGGTTACTAACGTGATTGCAAATGTAGATTATGCAGGTGATAAAAAAAGGCTACATAATTATAGGTTTCAAGATAGTAGCGATGCTAAGGTGACTACTAATACGCAAGGCACTAAATATAAATGTCAGCGGTGTGGATATTACGATCATAAGTCAAAGGATAGATTAAAATGTCCTGCGCATAATAAAGTATGTAGTAAGTGTCATAAGAAAGGTCATTTTTCGGCTGTCTGTAAGACTATCCCGAAAGTTTACGCTACAAATAGAGAGAATGAAATAAAACAGGAATCGAAAAATAATGATGATTTGGAAAACTTAGTTTTTCGTGTGTATTCAGCGGTTAATAATACCGCGAAACAAATATTTATTACTGCTAGAATCAACAATGTGCCTATTAAAATGCAGGTAGATACGGCTGCAGATGTATCATTAATCCCTGAGCGGGTTGCGGGGCAAATTCCAGACTTAGTTGTGAAGCCCTGTAGCAAGCATGTTAAAGATTATAACGGTAACGCCGTGCCGATTGTAGGAATGAGTACAGTTGATGTGGAGTATGAAAATAAACGGTATAAAAAAATGACTGTGCTCATTACAAAGTTAAATAGGAATTCCTTAATAGGATTAGATTGGTTGAGACATTTACCTTTAGATTGGAAGAACATTTTTAGTTTGTCTAGTCAGACGAAATTAGATAAGATATTGGAAGAATTTAAAGAAGTTTTCTCTGAAGAGAGAGGAACAGTCAAAAATGCGACTGCTTCGCTTATTTTAAAGCCTGACGCTGTTCCTAAATTCTTTGCTCCTAGGCAAATACCATATGCTTTAAAACCATTAGTGGAACAAGAAATACAGCGATTGGTTGCTGAAGGTACATGGGAAAAGGTAGCATACTCGGATTGGGGAACTCCATTAGTTCCTATAGTAAAAAAGGATGGAGTTAGTGTTCGACTATGTGGTGATTATAAAACTACGGTAAATCCCCAATTAAAGGTCGCTCAGCATCCACTCCCAAAACCAGAGGATATGTTTGCTGCATTAGGAAATTGCAAGCTCTTTTGCAAACTAGATTTGAGAGCAGCTTTTCAGCAATTAATATTAGATAAGCAATCTCAAAATTTGTGTGTGGTAAATACTCATTTAGGGTTGTTTAAGCCTAAACGTCTACCGTATGGCATTGCTAGCAGTCCCGCTCTATGGCAACAAGTGATGGACCGTATTTTTCATGGACTGCAAGGTACGTTCGTATTTATTGATGATATATTGATTGCAGGAAGTGATGAAAACGAATTACTAGCCAGATTAAAGGAAGTGTTAAAAAGAATAAAAGATTATGGAATTACCATTAAAAAGGAGAAATGCGAGTTCAAAGTTTCTGATATAGAGTATTTGGGTTTTAGAATAGACGAAAAAGGAATCCATAAAACTGATTCTAAAATTGAGGCTATAAAATATTTGAAAACTCCAAGGAAGTGTTAAAAAGAATAAAAGATTATGGAATTACCATTAAAAAGGAGAAATGCGAGTTCAAAGTTTCTGATATAGAGTATTTGGGTTTTAGAATAGACGAAAAAGGAATCCATAAAACTGATTCTAAAATTGAGGCTATAAAATATTTGAAAACTCCAAGGAATGTGAAAGAATTGCAAGCATATTTGGGTTTAGTTACTTTTTATGGAAAATTTATACCAAATTTAGCTATGAAAGCTCATGCATTGTACCAACTTGCTTAAAAAAGATGTAAAATGGGTTTGGAATGGGTTTGGTAATAAAGCATTCCAAAGTATTAATAAAGATTTGATGTCTCCCACTTTTTTAACACATTTCAGAGATGATTTGCCGCTAAAACTAATGTGTGACGCTTCGCCCTTGGGTGTGGCAGCTATTCTTTTTCACGAGATGCCAGATGGAGTTGAAAGACCAATTGCTTACGCTTCAAGAACACTCTCTGATGCAGAAAGGAACTATTCACAAATTGACAAAGAGGCACTAGCATTGATATTCGGTGTAACTAAGTTTCATATGTATTTATACGGTAAGAAAACTTTTACACTTATAACTGATCATAAACCACTTTTAGCTATTTTGGGTCACAAAAAGGGTTTGCCGAAATTAGTCGCATTGCGTCTACAGCGATGGGCAGTCATACTCAGTGCTTACTCATATGAGCTAGAATATAGACCTTCTACAAAAATTACAAATGTCGATGCACTGTCAAGATTACCTACCAATAGTACCAATAGTACGCTAAAAGTACCTGAAGAACAGTCAGTAATGATAATTACAGCTTCAGAAATTCCTTTAACTGCAAAAATAATAGCACATGAAACACAAAAAGATCCTATATTGTCAAAGGTCTATCAGAATATTTTTGCTAATATACAATTTGATACTAGAAATACTGATTTAATTCCTTATGCTAATATTTGTAATGAATTGAATATAAACCAAGGTTGTGTTTTACGTAATGCACGAGTAATTATTCCTAAGTCTTTACAGCAGCAACTTTTAACAGAAATTCATGTGGATCATCCTGGCATGGTTAGAACAAAGGAGCTGTTACGTTCGTATGTATGGTGGCCTGGACTGGATGCGGATATAGAACAAAATGTACGTTCATGTACAGGTTGTCAACAACAACGGAACAATCCCCCTCCTGTGAGACTGCACCCTTGGGAGCACCCCAAATATCCATGGCAGCGTATCCACATTGACTACGCTGGACCATTTATGAATAGGTATTATTTGGTGGTGATGGATTCATACAGTAAGTGGCCAGAAATTATTCCTACTTATTCTATTACGTCTTCTACTACTAAAAATGCTTTAATTAAAATATTCGCAACACATGGTATACCAGAAGCTCTTGTGTCTGATAACGCTACGAGCTTTAAATCAGATGAATTTCAAGCATTTTTGAAGAGGCATGGTATATATCACATAGTTTCAGCCCCATACCATCCCTCCACTAATGGGGAAATTGAAAGATTTATTCAAACTTTTAAAAAAAATATGAAAAGTAGAAAATTCCATCCGAATGAATTGATAACTAATATATATAGTTTTTTGTTTTCATACCGAATCACCCCTCATGCTACTACCGGGCTACCCCCCTCATATTTATTAATGGGTAGATATTTAAAAAATAAATTTAATCTGTTGCTTCCTAATCTATCCAACAGGATTATGATAAGACAATGGGACCAAATTGCGAAAGAAAAGATCATTCCAGACGCTTTGAAAGAAAATGATCCCATATTACTTCGAAATTACTTGTCCCCCGATAAATGGAAGACTGGGACCATTGCTAAACCACTGGGTAACCTGCATTATGAAGTGAATGGTGGACGGGAAAACCGTCAAACGACATGTGGACCAACTTCTTCCTGACAAAACTTCGGAACGAACTGATGACACTGCGGAAGTCATTCCTGGGCCCATAAGTGCCAATTCACCGATGAAGGACACGTCGCAGAGAACTTTACCTCCTCGTGCCACAAGAGAAGAGCCTCCGGACCGATTAACTTATTATTCGAAATAATTGTTGGCTTAGAGGGAAGGGGTTGTTGTATATATATGTTAGTTGGTTGTTTAATTAATAAGCAAATTGTAATCGTTAAATGCTGCCCTCTGGCAGGGGTCTTTGTTCTGCTTGTATTGAATAAGAATAAAGTTTTATATCGTGCTTAATTTGATGATACCTCGACGACGAGAATGGGATATTGTATTTATACTTAGACTTTACATTGGTGTACTTACTACTCATATCTTAACAGGTACGTGTCGAGGTCATACATATACTATATATATATATATATATATATATATATATATATATATATATATATATATATATATATATATATATATATATATATATATATATATATATATATATATATATATATATATATATATATATATATATATATATATATATATATATATATATATATATATATATAATATATATATATATGATTATTAAAACAATAAAAGATTGTAGGATTGTTTAAAGTTTGAAGTGTTGTAAGATTAATCGAGAGAATGGGAATGGGAACTGGAATGAATTCTCTATTAGGGAAGAGAAGTAAAACAATATGTAGGTAGTTTGGAACATTAATTTGAAATATAGGAATCAGCATGAGTCTAATTCAAATGGGAATTAGGAAAATTATATCTGTTGAGGTAGATGTATAGCAAAATAGGAATGTAAGTGATAAGATTTGTCAAGATGTGTCAATAAGAAATAATTACAGGATTATATTTCTGTTATTTTCTGAAAACTCGGTTACTCAGAAATAAGGTGAGGTAGGTAAAATAGGTAGGATAAAGAATGGATAACTTTACTATGATGTATTGAACAATATAGAATTATAAAAGTGGATATTTCTATTATCAGAAATAAGGTTAATGAAGGTAAAGTATGTGAAAGTTATATTTATTTTTATAAATATATATATTATTTCTATTATAATATTATTTTTCTTTCTAGCAAATTGCGGCTGTATAACGTGTGTTAGTATAGGGTTTAAAATTGTTAATCTTGGGCTTAAATTTATTTAATATAAGGGATCAATTTATGTTGGAATTAAGGAACTATAAATTATAAAACTATAAATTTATATTGAATACCATAACCATAAACTCCATTTGTGCTAAATATAATATTATTGTTGATTCTTATATGTGTTAGACTTTTAATAAATGTATAGTTAATACATGAACTAATTATTATCACACATAGATACTTTGATATTAACAGTGCATTTATATATATATTATTAGCGCATAAATCAATAAACCAGAGCAGAGAAACATTTAAATAAAAGAACTGTTATCATAAGGAGCATGATCTTCTTTAACAAATACTATTAAAAGCTGATCCAAAATATAATTTAGGAGCGTAAAGACTTCACATAGAGTGTATGTGTGTTCCAATATCCTATCCAAAATCGCAGTCAGAAAATAACCGTTTACCTTAGTCCGTTGCCATAATCCTTTTTATCCTAATAGACATAGACGTCTGTAAGGTTTATATTCCTATAGAAGCAGATACCATAGATCTCTTCATATATATATTAGACTAGTCCGAAAGTCTTCAACTCCAAACCTGAAGGAGTATCATACCATATCAATTCTTACCAAATGCAACACACAAAACATTCGTTATAAAATGGCAACCCTGCCAGCCGTTCTTTCCTGTGATTCGATATAAAATGGCAACCCTGCCAGTTCTTACCTGTGTGTCGTTATAAATGCCAGTTATTACCTGTGAGTCGTTTTAAATGACGTCTCTGCCAGCCGTTCTTGTGTCGTTACACATGGCTGCCCAATTCCAGTCCTTACCTATGGCTTTCCGATTCCTGCGCCGTCCTTCTGTACGTGCCGTACCTGCCCTTCCAGCCTCCGTTGGTATTTTTCCTGCGAGTTCCAGCTATACCGTCAGTCTTCCGTCACCTCACCTGGTCGTCCTACCTACCCTCAGCTTCCTGCATTCCGAAGAGGGAGAACCATCCTGTAATATTCCTCATGGCGGAATAATTACAAATAAAATTTCTCTGATGAGAAATAAACAATAACAACCCATCACACACGTTTATACCTAAAGCCACAAATAGTTTGTAACCATTTATCTTCGTCCCAAAGAAGATCTTTCTTCATCCAGTAAGAAGAAAAACCACCTTCCAGAAATTCAACCGAATTTCAATCATCCTCAAACCTGAAGAGGAAAACCAAAATTCCTATCCTATTAAGGAATTACCTACCAGAAGTCTTCGTCCTGTGAGAGAAGAAAACCAGAATTCTCTGTCCTAAAAGAGAAACCTACCAAAATCCTATCAAAGGATCATCGTACCAAAATTCTTCGTCCATAGAAGAATAACCGAAACCTATATAGCTTGAAACACTTCGTCCAAGTTAGAAGTAAGCTATTCTCCAAATCTTCAATCAACCAGACCGTCCCTAAAGGTCAAAAAGGTCAAACCGATCTGTAATCTCAACCTTTGAGTCACCAAAACCCAAAGGTTCACCTCCGAGTCTCGGGTCACCTAAAATCCCGAGATTCACCGAAATTATCTATATATATGTTTATATAAATATATATATATATTATAATTTTTTTTCCATAATTTATAATAATATTGATCTTACATCAAGTAAATTATTATATTAATACCGTTTACATTAATATATATAACCATTTATATATTAATTTTTTTTTCGAATTAATAAACCTATTATTTATTAATTTCAACCAATTTCAATATTATTTTTTCTATATAAAATAATATTAACCTTTTTGATTTACATCATGTAAATTATATATATATATATTATTGTAAAATAATATATATATATATATATATATCATTACCATTTAACATTTAATCTTGTATTTTATTTAAATATATATATATATATTATTATAAAATAATATATATATATTATTAACAATTAACCATTTACCATTTACCATTTATGTATTTATATTTCCGTTATTTAATATAAATTGCATTATTTTCCGGATCTCTTACTATGTATCCGTATTTTACATATCTCCTTCAACACCTATCTATCTTTTATTTTTCTGACAAAAATATAGCAGATACATTACACCGTAATCCTTCACCTTGAAATTGCTTGCTTACTAATAGAGCAAGGTCAATGTCCTTGAAAGATCAGCTGTGAACAGTCGTTGCAGTATTTTCAATGTGCGTGTGTATCAGCGCAACTAACCTCCGAAAATTCCGACTGACATAGCATCGGAAAACCATTTTTAGATAAGTATACAAATTACTTACTATTTCTATTTTTTTTTTAATCTAATTACAATAATTATTTACACCTAAACAAATAATTATTTTTATCTAATTAAAATAATTGTTTTCACCTAAACAAATA
>SEYY01013921.1:15000-17500 GCA_009176605.1 Armadillidium nasatum | reverse complement strand
TTATTATTATTGATGCCACAGCTACTGCTTCTACTACATAACTTAACCAGCAATTAATTTATAAGACATTTATTTCCAGTCATTTAAGATCATTTATAAATAAACAAATCTAATAAATAATAAACCAACTGACATGCATAAAATTATGAGTATTCAATCAATTATCCTGTAGTTTTAGATTATAATAATTTATTTGATAAATGACTACATTTCTTAAAATAACAAAACTTGTACAAAAAAGTTTTTCCAAGTAACAAATTATGATTTAACTGACTGGATTTTTCAATTAAAGTAAAACACAATAAAATAATTTTTTTTAGTGAATTGTCAAATTATTTACTGTTTTATAATGTTCAAATGGATAGTACTGAAATATTTAGTTTGCAAATAAGCTGCACTTTTACGCATATTGAGTGCTTTGTTATATGTCCAGTACATGTGTGGTTATATCTTTCAAAATAAAGAAAATCAATACATAATATAAATTCTAAACCAGGGGGTCTCAATTTAGAGGGCGCACCTTCCTGGGGAGGCGTGTTAAAATGTGAAAAAAATGGCAAAATAATTTCTCGCAAACGCCTTCAACCCTCAAACACGCCCATTTCACTGTAATAATAATAATAATAATAATAATAATAATAATAATAATAATAATAATAATAAATTATTATTTCTCACCAATCACCTGAAAGTGCAAGCACTGATCAGACGTCCCGAACAAAGCTCCTCCAATACCATCAATCCTCATAAATTCTGGTCCCCTCCATAATTTCTCCATTGTCCTTAACTGCCACCCTGACTTTATCTCTTCATATGATTCTAGCTCTGCCCACTCCTCTTCATCTTACAGTTGTCCATTCATAGTACCTCTTCGCATATTTTCTGTCATTCATTCTTTTCACATGTTCAAACCATAGTATTTGTCCTTTCTCAATGAGGATTAATGTGTTTACTCCCAACGCCCTTCATATATCATTCCATACTCTATCCCGTCTCGTCACTCCCTCAATCATTCTCAACCCCCTCATCTCACTCGCCTGTATTTTACTTTTGTCTCTAGTGTTAAAAGACCACGCTTCATGTCCATAAGTTAGTATATAGGTCTTAAAATACTTGTATATATTATCGTTTTGACCTTCTGCTGGATGTGCCAATCCATTAGTAACGGTCAGCGTTCTGTGATTTAACTCCAGTATTATTATTCCTTATTCCAAAACATACTCTGAGATATTTAAAATAGTCCACTTGATTCAAAACACCATTCCCCAACACAAAGTTCTCTTTGTTTCTGTGACCATTGCAAGATCATCAGAATGGTCAAGAGTTACACCATTTGTCCCCCTCTGCACCAATCTACTATAATTTTCCAAGAGAATCAGAGAAAGTATATTACCCTAGTTTACCCCGATTGTAATCTCAGACTAATCATCGCCATTCAGCTGTCTTTACTTTACACACACTATTAACATAGCTGCTTAACATAGTTCTGATCAGCTTTCCTGGTACATTATATTCTCTCCAAAAGATGTTTCACAGAATTCTTCTTGGTACCCAGTCAAATGCCTTTTTTTTTTTTTTTTTAAGTCAACGAAGGACAGATATGCTTTTCTACTAAATTCTCAGTTCTTTCACATATCATTTTTAATGTAAAAACAAGGTCAGTTAGTCAAACTGTTCTGTCTGAATCCATACTGCCACTCTTCCAGCCTGTTTTCTACTATTATTCTCAATCTTCTCTCGAAAATCATTTCATATACATTCGCAGTATGTGGCATAAGGCAATCCCCCTACAACTCCTACTATCTGTCTTAAATATAGGGCATATTACCGATCTATTCCACGCTTCCTGTATTTTTCACACATCCCAGCACTTAATTTTGATTTCCGTCGTCATCCATTGAATTCTATCTCTTCATCAGTACTCTTCAATATCTCTGCCGGTAGGTATCATATATAATAATAATAATAATAATAATAATAATAATAATATAATTATATATATATATATATATATATATATATATATATATATATATATATATATATATATATATATATATATATATATATATATATATATATATATATATATATATATATATATATATATATATATATATATACATACAATTGTAAGTACAGACATATGAGTGGGGGAGGTGGGGGCATGGACCTCAAAAGAATGAACCCTCCTGATGATCTAAACATAGATTTCGCCGGTTATTAAAAGGTAATTAGGAACTCCTACATACGAGTATAGCATGATAAATTTATTAGAGCTGCAACTTAACTGTTTTTATTTTTACATAAGTTGAAAAGCGCGTACATGGTTTCCACGATCTATAAAATGTTCTTTAAGCTAGCTTTATATCCTGATTGGCTTTAATGTGGTCTAACAATTCGTGCATCATCTATATTGCTTGCGTTTTTCACTTTTTGGTAAGCATAGTAACTCCCTCATAGGTGTGAAGCATGATAAATTTATTAAAGTTGTAACTTA
>SEYY01013921.1:0-10000 GCA_009176605.1 Armadillidium nasatum | reverse complement strand
CAAAAGCAAATGGCAACTTACTCCTTTTTGACTAGGATTACCTTGATAGGCTCATGCAACTTCTAACCGTCTTTATTTTCTGTGTTTGAAATGTTAAATTAAACATGCCTCTTGTAATTACAGTGTTAAAATTTTATTTCTGTTTAAAGAATGTTAAATAAAATTATGAATATCCCGCATTTGTATCAGCACTTGCACTGCACACCCTTGCAGCTTCATAATATTAAATAAACCATTGGACTTTATGATTACAACATTCTCATTTATAGGCAAAGTGGATAGTGAATACTGATTAAACTGAGTGCAATGACCTATTTAGAGATAGAATGCCTCTAATTTAGCTCTATCTGACACATCCTCAATCTCTACCAATAAATTCTAAAAGCATATTCAACTTACTTAAACATTTTGTTGATGCTAAAATATTGAGGTATGAAAGCCTTGAAGAGGTTAACTGAAATTTCTTTACTTTTTAATCAAAAACCCCATTTCATTTGGTTGGATATAAAAACAACTTTCACACTGTAACGGTGTTAATAACTTTACTATTCAAACTAAAAACACCTATTTAAAACCTTTGAAATAACTATTAAGTTCAACAGAAATAATGTAATTCTGTAGATCTCTATCACAAAGCTTACATATAGAGTGTCAATCCAAATAAAGTGATATATGATAATTACATGCCCATTTTCAAAATAATTTATATTTTGCATTTTGTTAGCCCTATATACTGACAGTGTTTAAACAATATTTTTATTATTATTGCTGGTTTGAAGAGAGTGGTCATTTTTGTTTTTCTGGGTAGGTCATTTATTGGCATTTAACTTCATTATCTCAACTCCAGTATTCTCAAGAATTATTATGTTCAACGCAATTGTTTTCAATTCTTTTTAAGGTTAGAAAATGCTTATTTTGCAGCAAAAAATAATTAAAATATAAATATATAAAATTACATATATAACACAAAATCCTGCGAAATAGAGAAATTTCAGTGATATATATACACAGAAAATATCTATGATGTACTAAAACCGCGATATAGTGTGTTTATGTATGTATGTGTGTGCGTATATATATATATATATATATATATATATATATATATATATATATATATATATATATATATATATATATATATATATATATATATATATATATATATATATATATATATATATATATATATATACCTTTTTTTTTATCTTTTCACCCCCTGACCACCCCACGTTGTGGTGACCACACTTCGCTAATGAAGCCGCCTGCCGCAGTCGGTCTCGTCCAGAGATCCTTCAATGAAGTTATGCCCCAGGAGATTCTGGGGTGAGAGTTGGAAGGAGAGTGTAATATAAAGTGTGATTCGGTCTCCGGGCCATTCCGCATCTGATACAAGTGGGAGATGCTGTCTGGTCTATTTTGAATTTGTGTTTGTAATGTTGTAAGTTTGGGTGGTGCCCACATCTCAAGATTTGTGAGTGAGTGTCTTGGGAGGTTGCTAAAGTCGGTATATATATATATATATATATATATATATATATATATATATATATATATATATATATATATATATATATATATATATATATATATATATATATATATATATATATATATATATATATATATATATATATATATATATATATATATATATCCTCTGGTGGGCAAAGACCAGAGATATACCAATTTCTACCAAAGTTGGGGAATATCTTAAGCATGGTCGATTAAAGGACAACATGTAACAATATACTGCGTTTGAAGGTGTAAAAGTCAAAAAAAAGTTAGGAAAATAGGTAAAGGGAGTGTTTTCCAGGTGATACCAGTAGACTACAGGTAAGATTGAGCATAGCAGTTGAGCCTTGGAGTCAGAGAGTTGGACAAAGAATGGATGAGAATGTGTGCATATTGCTTGAGAATATGATACAAAACTGATATAAAATTTTCTGTTGAATAAATATTTTTGGTAGAAAGCTTTATCAAAATTGAACATTACAATAAAGGAAAATTTGTCCTGGGAATTGCCAGAAACAAGATAACGAAGTTAAAGCTAACCCTATAAATGACAAAAAATAACCTTTCCAAAGAAACAAAATTGCCACCCTGTTTAAACTAGTGTGAATATATAAAAAAAAAAAATTTGGTTTTGAATTGTTAATATAAAAGGTTAACAAAATGCAAAATGTAAATGGTTTTAAAAATGGCCCAGCAATCAATTTCTATTTTTTGGGGCCACCATATTATGATTTAAAATTCAAAATAAATAAATTCAAAATAAAGAATTGAAAATTGTCTTACCTCCATTTTAAATTAAGAACATCATCAGCAAATCCAAGAAGCAACATACAACAAATAGATAATAAAGCGGTCAAAAATTGTGAAAAATGAAGGTGTGGAAAATCATCTTTTAAGATAAAATGCCTCCCAAATCTTATCCCCAAAAATACAAACATAACTATCAAAAACACAGTTCCACATATTAGACCTTGAGATTCCGGAATTTTAAGTGACTGATTTTTCTTACATAGATCTCTTCCAAATAGACCAGCTTCAATAAATAAAGTCTTTAATTTTGGTATACTATGGAGTACTAAGCCTAAAGCAACAAATGACAAAACTCCTGTAGCTATAAAATACATTTTTCTGTAATCTGAAAATAATATGAAATTTGTAATAATGGCTTAAAAGTTAAAACTACAATTTATATATGCTTAATCTTACACATAGCTATAATATTGAAAACCACAAAAAAAAAAAGTTTTTGAAATGTTTATTTACTATGTAATTTGGATGCCAAGATTTCCAAATAAAGCAAACAAATCAAACCAGACCTTGAGTGATTCAAACCACTTTAAAAAGATTACTGCCTCCAACTACAATGTCCATGAAATGCATTTTTGAAATGTCTGCTTACTCTGTAAAGAGGATACCTGAATTTTTAAATAAAGCATAAGCTTTACATATTAAAAAAAAAAATTCCTACTGAATGATGAAGCTATCATAAATTATTTAAAAGCTTGAAAACATTCTTTGGCATGACAGCTCTTCTCATTCAAGTTGGAGAGTCATGCCACCTCCAGAACATGGAAATGTCAATTTTGTTGGGGAGGAAGGGCTTACCTAACTCAGAGAAAGCTGTTTTAAGTTAAGTAGATTTGTTACCTTCAGGAACCAACAGTCTGGAATGAAACTGAGAAACCTATGAAGTGGTGGAATACTGACCAATCCATATGGGTTTTGGACTTTGTATTGAGAGCTTTGAAGAGGGTGAAAGCTTTCACAGAGTGCAGAAAGTTGGTGAATAGTTTTAAGATAATAAAGAGAGTTTAAGTCCCCAATCAAAGGATAAAACCCCCAAGAAGTGCTGCAGCAATACCTCTTACTGTGATGGCCATAATAAAACTCTTTCAGGTTGGATGGCTCAAATTTTAAGTACAGAACTACTGATCAATTCACATAAGCTACAATGAAAGACAAGTTGAGAACTACGAAGAAGATGAAAGCCTTCATAGAGTTCAGCTACTTGATGGGTGATTAAGGATAGAAGGGAATTTCATATTTATAAGTCCTGATCTGTCACAAACTGGAATTTTCACATTCTGTAGAATACTACAAAAAATTTAGAATTCAATGTATGTAATAATTTCTTCTAATCAATATTAATTATTTTTAGTATAAATGAATGTGGCTCATTATATACACTGCACACATTATTTTCTTTTTTTTTTTTTTTTCACAATCAATATCCAGTATGTGGCAAATAAAATGTAAGTTGAAAAAGACCTAAGTACTTCATAATTAGTATTTTCTATACCCTACCACAGCAATAACTTGCAATAAATTCAAGTAGGCAATTTTTAAATCTAACCTACTCTCAAGGCAAGGAATAAAAAAATAAAAATAAAATACATATATACTATATATTATCCATATCAATCATATACCTATACAGCCTATATTTAAAAGTTACAACTAAACTACTAGCTGTTTATTATGTCTTCAAACATTAGCTACCTGAATACTATAGAAGTATTTTCTATAATCCTGGCAAAATACTTTTATTTTTATTTTCTTATTTTAATCGCTCTTTCTCCCATCATGTCTAACAGGAACAGCGAGTCAGGAAAAAATTTTATCTTTAATATTCTCAATGTTTCTTTTTCTTATGATTCATGGAAAGATCCCATTACTTCTCTTTCTAAATAAGCTTCTAAGAGATTAGGAGCTATGAGGGTTCTAGGGATTGGCTAGGGCTAGAGTCTCCCAAATTTGGCTGGGGTTGGGGCTCTGGCCAGGGTTGCCTAAAATTTGTACAGAGGTCAAAAGTACTGAAATTTTTGGTTAAGAAAATTAAATATAATTTTAATTGAGATTTAATTAATTATAAGGAAAGAGTAGAATAGCCAACATTCACTTAAATTAATGATTATAGGCATTTTCTCTAAAAAAAAAATTCAGAAAATTACAGATTTTGTATAAGTTTTTTAAAAAAAAAGTACAAAAATTTTTGATTTTTTTTTTCCTGATTTATAAAAGTGATTCAGCAAGTTTTTCTTATAATAGAATGTTTGAAAAAAATAACTATTTTTATTTGTCAAATTTTTTTTTTAATTTAAATATTTTTTTTATTTTTTTACTACAATTCATTGATTAACTGTAAAAAAAATATTTGTTTCATTTCATTTTCATAGTTAGGCTGAGTAGAAAAAACAAAAATTCAAGAATGTCATTAAAGAATTACCGTAGTTTTTTATAGAAGAGTTCATATACAAAATTTTTCAACTGTACTTTTTCAAAAGTAAAGTACTGTACAGTAGTATTGCTATTTTTTTGACAAAACTTATATAAGGAGACACTAGAGTTACCAATGAATCTTGGTCAATCTGTCAGTAATTATATTCTGTTGATTTAGGAGGTGGAATATAGGTATCTCTTCAAGCATGTTATAAGTTTTGGAAATTGTTTAGATAGGATTTTCTGGCCTTCCAGGATAATTGGAATAAAGAAAGTCAAGACACACAGGGCATCCTGATTATTTCATTGAGATGGTCTTTGAACACTATATGTGGAGCTATCTAACAGGGAATGTTACAGTTTCTGGACTGCTGGATTACTTACAAGGAAAAATATCAGTCTGACATTCTGACGCAATGAAGGTGTATTTAATCATCATCTTATTTTAGGCCAGAAGATAGCAATGGCTAGTTTGCGATCACATTTAGGATTGAATGATGGGAAGTCTAGTGAGTATAGCAAACCCAGACTGTATGTTTGTAGAAATGCATTGAATTCATCCACCTGGTGGGAATCCAGCAACTATTTAGTTTTTGTGTAATATTCTTCACATGTGTCGAATTTTAGAAGAAAATCCTCTGTGTTACAACGGAAGTTAGCAGATGGATTTTAGCCATAGACTTTAACTACATAGACGGCGCATTCCCATTGAAGCTATGTAATTTTCAACGAGCAAAATTGAAGTAAAAGTTGCTAGAATAATTGCCAGATTCGCAAGAAAAATTGAAGGACACTTAAACCGAAATTTTAACATACAAAACATAGGGAATTGAATTTTTGTTAATGTTTATTTCCGTATTTATAAAGAAATTTGCATTGATTTTATTTTTAACGTATTCACAGTAGTTTTATTTACTTTTCTAAATGGTAAAATAGACTATAAAACTTTAAAATATTCTGAAATTTATATAAAAAAGCAACGCTAATTTTATGCCTTTTAGGGCGTCATTTTTTAATTAAATAAATATGAACATAAAATTATAATTGAGTAACTCGACAAAATAAATTAAAATACACAAATAAATATATAACATACATATATATAATATATATATATATATATATATATATATATATATATATATATATATATATATATATATATATATATATATATATATATATATATATATATATATATATATATAATATATTATTAAAAAATAATAATAAAAAAAAAAAAAAATAAAAAAAAAAAAAAAAAAAAAAAAAATAATATATAATATATATATATATATATATATATATATATATATATATATATATATATATATATATATATATATATATATATATATATATATATATATATATATATATATATATATATTAAAACAAAATTATTCTAAGCCTTCCAATACAAGAAATTCACGCTACATACAGCTGATATATATATATATATATATATATATATATATATATATATATATATATATATATATATATATATATATATATATATATATATATATATATATATATATATATATATATATATATATAAACTTGATAAAGCATTTCGTCTTTGTCTTTCTATTACAACCTTCTTTTTCTGATGGAAACGCTCATTCATTCAGCCTGTTGAGAAAAATGGGTACCCTTTCTAACCTTCTAACTGTCGTTTTATTTATTTATCTTCTGTTCTTTCGAAAATTTTCATATTTATCTTCAACAGGAAGATTCTGAACACATTTTAATTCTTTTAATCTTATCTCAGATTGTCAAAATGCTTTAGAAAGGGACGATATTTTTTCTCTCTGACTCTTTGGTACTCTGTTTTTTAACATTTCGGTGAACCAATTTTTTCCTAGTTTTTATTAGTGACCTCATCACCTATCCACTACTACGCCTATGACTCCACCCCTTTATTAATCTTTCTATTTTGAAAGATAAACACGTCCTATTAATTAATGCTACAAGGGTGACCGAAGGGTCACTAATATTTGACTTAATACTTTTTATTTCCTAATTAGAATAAGGAAAACCTGGTTCTATTCAATACCCACAAAAACTTACTTCCTCTTATCTTTCTACTCGACGACATCTTCACAAAACTACAACTCAAACCTTCATATATCCTAATATTCTTGGAATCTTTTCTCGATATCTTTCTTGGAAAGTTCACATTACACTTCTCTTTCTAAACAAATTTCTAAAATGTTGGGTGTTCTCTAACTCTTTAGAAATTGCTCATTCTTTATAAGTGTTATTCATCTTTCTATGTAGAATGTCTCACACTCCGAGGTGGTAGAACTCACACTTCTCATTAAATTAATGAGTAATCTGGTATTCATCTTATCAACTGTTTCACTCTAAGTTTTACCACTCTCTGCCGGTCAAACTGTTGCGTCACTATCTCTATACTATCGCAATTACAACATAAATTTCACTTCTTAACTCTCCAGTCACACACTTTCTCCACTGAGATCTCGTACCACACGTCTTTCCACCCACTATTATATTTTCTCTATTCCCAGACTTATAATACTATATATATATATTATATATATTATATATATATATATATATATATATATATATATATATATATATATATATATATATATATATATATATATATATATATATATATATATATATATATATATATATATATATATATATATATATATATATATATATATATATATATATATATATATATATATATATATATATATATATATATATATATATATATATATATATATATATATATATATATATATATATATATATATATATATATATATATATATATATATATATATATATATATATATATAGTGTCGAATCGACAATCCCATTACATTCCTTACAGAAGAACAAGACTGATACATTTGTGTAATAATTAAAACATTTTCTATTAAAATGAACCTAAAATTTCACCGATGAATGTAGACTTTCTTATTAGCCCAAGCGATATAAACTAGATTAATAATGCATCAGTCTAGCGTTTTAAAAGGTCATAACTTAGTGTTTCTCAACTTTTCAAGTCGGTATTTTATTTATTTTACGACACCTTCACACTCTAACCATTTTTGTCTAAAACTTACCAGATCATGTCAAAAAAAAAAAAAAAAAAAATTTACAACTTCAAATTTTATCAGATTTGTTATTTGCAATCCAAGCCCTGCTTATAGCATATTGATTACAATTACAGTTCTGCTGAAGCAGTTAACTTAATACTAGTTTAAACGAAGACTATCATAACAAAAAAAAAAATATAAACTCTAGGAGGAGAATAACACACTTACGTTTAATAGTTAATTATTACTTAATAATAATACATAGTCTGATTTTCATGACAAAAACACTTAAAAATCTTTTCAAATTATTTTTATTTCAGCAATAAAATTTAAATTCGGCTTCATTTAAAGAAACTATTTTTAAGATTTTGAAAGTGTAACTGAAAAAAAAAAAAATTAAAATCTAACAAAGGAAAGACAATCAAATATATTTGGATATTTTTTATTGTACTGAAGTTGATACCAAATTTGTAATAATTTTAATTATTTATTTAATTAATTATTTAATTATAATGTAGTTTAATTAAAAGTTATGAATGTAAAAATTTACATTATTTATATTCCCAATTTTCTCTGACTTCCGATAAAAACTATCATTAATCCTGTTGATTTCACATATTAATGTATGAATAAATGGGAAAAGATGAAAGCTAAATGAAGCAAGTGAAATATAAACTCAATACTTTAAAGAATAAATATATCTCATGAATATTCAAATAATATTTAAATAAAAATAATTTTAGTAGTCAGTAAATTTCACAATATTTGGGTAATTTATAAAATATTTGATTCGAATTGAAGTTGGCACGATTTTCGGTTCATAAAAATATGCAGTTAAACACCTTAATAGGAAAATTAAAATACCTGTCACTTACAGAAACTAATTAAAATCTACCAACTCTCAAGGGAAAACTGTTAGCGACGGAAAGTACTAAGTATTTGAGACGACTTTCATTTTCTGATTCTACCACTCGACATGCTTCGTTCTGAACTTACTACCAAAATGGAAAGTCTCTCTTCTGTAGATTAAAGAGTCCGATAACGAATTGCAATTTTACCTGAAATTTAAAAAAATCAAATTGAAATTATTTCACATTTACATACACTCAAAATGTAACATTTACATCCTCCTCTACCTAACCTTTAACCCTTCCCAATTTAATTTTTGGTTCGAGATTTTGAGCATATATATGGGTATCAGAAGCCAGTTTGAGTTTCTATTATTAAAAATCATTAAAATAAAGGATCAGGTTTCTACATCTGTTACTCAGTAAAGAAATAAAGCTTTCTAAATTATAAAACTGAAATAGAGTACTAATATAATTTTGAATTTTCTTTTCATAACAAATCTGACAATCATTGTTAAGTGATATTTTAGAATATGCATAAAAAATAATAATAATTATGAATATCTCCATAACTACATAGATTTAGTGGTGCTTAAGCAATGCGGAGAGGAACTGCAAGTGAGTTACTTTAAGTCATTTAACCCCTCTTGAGGTTTTATACTAAATTAACAGTTAACATGCTTCATCAGATTATAAAAAAAATATACATTGAACATAAAATCACCTAATAATTAGCCGATTCTGATGTTGGTTCATTACGCCAGACAGAGGATTGGTAGTTCAGATTTTCCTGGTTGATTACGAATCTTTTGACACTGTTTTGTTGGTAGTTCCTTAACTTTGGTTTCAAACACTTATGTGCCTTCTCTTTCTTAGTCTGTTGTATATATATATATATATATATATATATATATATATATATATATATATATATATATATATATATATATATATATATATATATATATATATATATATATATATATATATATATATATATATATATATATATATATATATATATATATATATATATATATATATATAATGGTTTTTGGGAGCTATTGGGCTTTTTCAGTTTTCCAGGGGTGTAGGGGTGGGGAAACAAAATGTAGAAAAAACTTGAAAGGCTAATTCAATAAAAAAAATATTCCAGAATTGAAAATTTTACCTCATCATCTTTCTAAGTACTCTGAAAAAATAAAAAAAGGTACCAAGCAATTTATGAATTAGTCTTTTGAAGATGATGGAATTGTAAAAAAAAAAAAAAATTTTTTTGAGAAATTTTTGAAAAAGTTCTTGTAATTATCAAAACTGTCAGAACTTTTT
>SEYY01013920.1:192500-195000 GCA_009176605.1 Armadillidium nasatum | reverse complement strand
CCTACATGATGGCTGATCACTGCTCATGTTTGAAAAAAGACCTGCCATGAACAAGCAAATACCCTAGAAAGAAAGTCTTATAAAAAAAATTTTTTGACACAGTGAAAGTATTGTTTCTTTTTTAAAGTCATTTCTATCGTTATTATGCAATTATACTGTAGTTTAAACTTTGTATTCATGAAACTTGGAAAAAAATTTAACACATTATTGAGTTTTTCCTCTTTGTCTTAATTTGAAAAATCTTGAAAATGGTCCATAGACTGTTGACAATAATCATGACTTGATAGAGCTATACTGAGTTTAAATTCGTATCCAATGTACTCAATTTCATCAGAGTCATGCGTCAGATATCATTCAATAAAATACGTATTCCCCAGTGTAATATATTTCAAAATATTATCTAAATGAAAGAAGCTCTCTGAAATTTAACTGGCCGTAAAATTTGATACTTTGAATGGTACGGTAATGATATTTTCACAATTACAACATTTTCTATGATGACTATTGTAAAAAACGTTATTCAGTTGCTCTGATAGCAGACTTTTAAAAAAATTATAGCCGAGCAGGCAAAATCACCGAAAAAGCATTTGAGACCAAGATCTGAATTAAAGAAATGAAAATAATTAATTTTTCTGTAGCTGATGTGATAAACTTTCTCTTTGCATCAAGCAGTAGCAGACAATAAACTATAGACAAAAGTAAAGTTGATAAAGTAACTGATTATTCTAGTGAAAAAGAATCAAAGAATGATGCTAATCCTCTCGAAAACAATCTCAAATTGAACCAACTTTCTCGGCATTTTCCAGAGCGTTCTCCCAGCATCGCAATGAGAAAACCTATATTCAATAGTGAAAGTATTGTAAATGATAAGACATTCAAATATTAAAATCCTATTTTAACATCTATTCAAAAGTGCGTAGAAGTTGGAAAGGAATAAAAAGATCCTGTATAAGTTAGGTCCTTGTTCGGAGTCCTACTAAAGAGTTTACTTTTTTATATGCAACTTAAACCTCTCTCCTTTTTCAGGAGTTTGAAATTACTATATAATTACCGAATCCTTCGAATCCTTAACCCACGAGAATTACAAATATTTATTTAAAAAGACCTTTTGTAATTACATATTTAAAGTTTTATATTTGTTTAACTAAAATATTTCATTTAAAAAGTTTAAGATCTTTGGTGATATAGAAATAGATCTGCAACCAGTGATGGTCAAATTCTGATTTTCGTATTATTTTGAATTAGTTTGTGTCAAAAACATCTTCGACAATATATATAATATATATATATATATATATATATATATATATATATATATATATATATATATATATATATATATATATATATATATATATATATATATATATAATATATATATATATATATATATATATATATATATATATATATATATATATATATATATATATATATATATATATATATATATATATATATATATATATATATTTGTGTGTATGTGTGTGAGCATGTTTCTATTTATCTGGGTAACACAAATGTAATGTAATATATAAGAATATAATGGAACCCATATTTCTTACCTTATACTCTTATAATGTTATTTACGAGAGGAAAAGAAGGACCATGAGTATAATCAAACTTTTTAAAAAAACTAAAATTTATAAACAAACACAAAAAAAATGAATAAAATACAAAAGTTTCAAACATTTTTCAAAATAAACCGTAAGAGAACTTGAACGAAAACAAGCACAGAAGAAGACTTTCTCAAGTCAAAGTATCTCACATTTTATGTATAAAAGCAATGAAATATATTTTATTGTAAAACCTATACACAATCTGAATACAAAACGATGTTGAGAGAGAGACCAAAAAAAAAAAAAAAAGCGAAAGGTGGGTAGGAGGTGAAGGAGAGGAGGTTTTGATGGATGGGTGGTGGGAAGTGGATAAGGCAAAAGAATGAGTTAACTGAAAGTACGTTTGCTATTGTTTTTACTTTACTTTCATGTTTTGAATGAGATTCCTTTTAACTTATTTTACTTAATTGTAATTTCTAATAACTCACTTCAATTTTACTTCAATAATTTGATAGACTTTCGTAATTTTCCAACCTCATATATATATATATATATATATATATATATATATATATATATATATATATATATATATATATATATATATATATATATATATATATATATATATATATATATATATATATATATATATATATAATATATATATATATATATATATATATATATATATATATATATATATATATATATATATATATATATATATATATATATATATATATATATATATATATATATATATATATATATATATATATATATATATATATATATATATATATATATATATATATATATATATATATATATATATATATATATATATATATATATATATATATATATATATATATATATATATATATATATATATATATATAAAAGGTCTGAGAACACACCCTCAGGCTCTCCTGTTG
>SEYY01013920.1:177500-182500 GCA_009176605.1 Armadillidium nasatum | reverse complement strand
TATATATATATATATATATATATATATATATATATATATATATATATATATATATATATTAGGGATGGAGCCATACCAAAATTTTTACCGATACCGATACCGATACCGGTATCGGAAAATATGCCAATACTACTACCGATACCGATACCGATACCGATACTTTACTCTTATCAAAAAAATTTGCCGATACCGATACCGATACCGATACCGATACCGGTATCGATATCGAAAATATGCCGATACTTGCCGATACCAATACTTCACTCCATCCCTATATATATATATATATATATATATATATATATATATATATATATATATATATATATATATATATATATATATATATATATATATATATATATATATATATATATATATATATATATATATATATATATATATATATATATATATATATATATATATATATATATATATATATATATATATATATATATATATATATATATATATATATATATATGATACAGAGTTCCCAATGACTGCATTTAATCGAAGACGTCTCAAGACACTTAAACTAATAGAAAACAAACATACAGCTGCTTAACCGTCTCTTATTATATATATATATATATATATATATATATATATATATATATATATATATATATATATATATATATATATATAATAATATATATAATATATATACTGCTATATATATATATATATATATATATATATATATATATATATATATATATATATATATATATATATATATATATATATATATATATATATATATATATATATATATATATATATATATATATATATATATATATATATATATATATATATATATATATATATATATATATATATATATATATATATATATATATATATATATATATATATATATATATATATATATATATATATATATATATATATATATATATATATATATATATATATATATATTATATATATATATATATATATATATATATATATATATATATATATATATATATATATATATATATATATATATATATATATATATATATATATATATATATATATATATATATATTAATGAATTGGAGAACACCTTGCTATGTGTTTGTTGTCCTTTTAAACCATAAGATTACTATCAATCGACTAGTGGTCCAAGTTTGCAGTCGTCACTCGAATGGAGCCCAGCTCTGTTTGTCATTAGATTCTGTAGTTTACAAAATGTCTCTTAATCTTCATTAGTTTTTTTCCTTTTCTATTTAAAAAAAAAAAAAAAAAAAAAAAAAAAAAAAAAAAAAAAAAAAAAAAAACCTCTTCAAACACTTTTCTGAAAAACATGGAAACGCGATCATATATTTCATAGACATCCCTTATACCTTTTTTTTTTTTTTTTTTTTTTTTTTAAATTAATGTCTTAAGTAGAAACATATTCCAGTCGTATAAGAAATAAATGATTCTGAAAAAAAAAAAAAAGTTTTTCATTTTGTTAAATTTTTGATAGTATTAGGGCGAAAAGATTACATAACCTAATGTTAGAAATGTTTATGCTTCTTACTACAGTTTACTCTGAAAATATGATTTAATGTTAGATACTGAAGAACCATCTGAAATGAAATTTAGAAAAAGAAAGCTTCTAAGTTCGGAGGAAAGACCAAGTCAAGTCAACCTAACAATCCCTGGGTAATGCCCAATATGCCCAACTGAGGTTAATTTCATTGTTTCGAAAGTCAAGTAATGTCAACATGGTTACAATAAACAGTTGCAATAAAATTATCAAATAGTAAGAGAGAGAAATATTTCATTCGGCCAAGATTCGAACAATTGACAGTAGCGTCGCCATTAGACTTTGTTCAGGAGACTTTCCTAAAAGAGCCACTACTCCTTTCCAAAACGAATGCATCGCAGATCAATTTTCAAACTCTCTTCTTCAATATCACAGTGGGAACTCGATACTCATTTTATACAATCCATAGAAGTGTTCCTGGAACCCTTCTGCTATGCAACACTAAAGCAATTTCGCCATTTTTACTTGTCCTGTAAAGAAATAATATTATGAGATATTGTTAAAAATTAAATCGAAATGTCGATTATCGGTTATATTTCATCCCCATTCACGGGGCGGAGGTTACTGTGGGCAAAGCCCCTCTATAAAACCACATTCCTCTGCCAGACACGTACTCTTTGTGTTATACGACAGACAAATAGTATATATATATATATATATATATATATATATATATATATATATATATATATATATATATATATATATATATATATATATATATATATATATATATATATATATATATATATATATATATATATATATATTAACTTGTTTGTCTGGCTATTTCGTTCTTTTCTAAAGCAATTCTTAAAAATGTACAAAAAATATTTATTAAATAAAACTATTACTGATTTTCTTTCTTTTTTTTCTTTTCTATTTAAAAAAAAAAGAGTTGGAAAGGTTAAATACATATTCAGACTAATAAAAGAGCAAAATTTAGAAACCTCAATCTGTCTCTTTTAAAAGTGGAGTATTATGGAAGCTGTGGATGTTGCCATGAAAAATTTTATACAAGAAAAGCAACAAATATACTACATTAAGTTATCTCATATGTCTAGAATATGATATCGATATATTGGATAATATTTTAGACATATTTTTAAAATACAAAATAATAAACAAAACATTCTTTTATATGTTTACATAGTTTGAAACTGTTAAGTTACCTCGTCACAGGATGATTTTATTAACTTAATTACTACCTAGTTGTAAACTTTCTTCCTAAAGACGAAAGTGTATAAGAAGACCATACAATAAAACGTAATATTAGGACACAACCTAAAATATTCCTCCATCCAAGGAAAGTTTTGATGAGGCTTTGGATGCTTTGGTGATATTCTGTTGGTGAGAGGAATTTGAGTTGTAGCCAGTGAGTGCTATTGTAACTGCAAATAAATATTAGTAATACTTAGAGCGCTTAAAAGTTATTTTGAAAGAAAAGATGCTTTATTCAATCACAGAGTTGTGGTATCACATCGCTCAAATGCACAGCCTCACTGAGCAAAGATCTTATCTGAAGAGATTGAAGATTTAGGTTTGAGAAAAACTATCGAAACTTTTACACTTTCCTTATTCTTCAGGTCATACTCGAAGTGTTAATTCCAAATTTCTGAAATTGCAGAAACTTCTTTATAGGATAATACTTGACATAAATGAGAGAGAGAGAGAGAGAGAGAGAGAGAGAGAGAGAGAGAGAGAGAGAGAGAGAGAGAGAGAAAGAGAATTGCTATCTCTACTCTTCATTTTCCCCCAAACAAGATTTTAAAATTGGTATTAAGAAGCTTCTAGGTCGTTCTGAAGAGCTTTTTGGCAATGATGAAACGGAACTAACATAATTGAACATAATATATACCATTGAAATTTGAATTAATTTACTTTTTTTTAACATATTAACATAACTCACTGTTCTGAAAAAAATTAAAGAATCCCCACCCAATCCCAAGACTAAATAATAAACAAAACATGAGTAAAAACGGAGGCTTTAAAGAAGGGAAGATTAAAAGCAGTTTGAAAAACAAAAGATGGTAAAGAGTTCTATAGAATAGAGGTGGCTGGAAAGATGGAGGTACCACAACAAGCAAGCCTAGAGCTTGCAATACTCACAAATTGTTTATGTGCTCGTAAGGAACTCCTTGCGCTACGAGGGCGAAGCAATGGTAGTGGAATGCGAGAGATCAACTATTATTATTTCTTAAATTATTTTGGTTAATTCCTTGAATAGGGCTTTGCCCGTGAGTGGTGATGTATAAAAAAAAAAATTAAGTGAAATTTATTTAAAACAATGTTAAAAATTGCTTTATTAAAATAACATTCTTTTATTATTAAAAAAGTATTTATCATTTTACAAGCGTTCGTGTTACGGAAGAAATTTTGGTATATTCTAATGGGAATATATTAATAGTTACTGTAGTACTTAAAAAAAAAAAAGAAAAAAAGTAAATTTTTTATTTATGCATATATAATATATATATATATATATATATATATATATATATATATATATATATATATATATATATATATATATATATATATATATATATATATATATATATATATATATATATATATATATATATATATATATATATATATATATATATATATATATATATATATATATATATATATATATATATATATATATATATATATATATATATATATATATATATATATATATATATATATATATTAATATATATATATATAAAGTTTTCGAATTTATACGTAATAAAAATTAACAGAAAGATTTGGAAAAATCTCAATACTTCTAATATTTATCTCTGATCGTCAGTATGGTTTTATAAAAAACGTTCTACTGGTGATCTTCTTCCTTTCTCTCTGACTCTTGGTTCTCCAGTTTTCAGCATTTCGGTGAATCTTTTGCTGTCGCACTAGACATATCGAAAATCTCCGAAAGAGTCAGGCACAAAGCTTTGATTTCAAAACTTCTCTCTGACTTCCTTTCTGGTCATTCTATATCAGCTGTTGCAGACTGCCACCGTTCTTCCTTTAAATAGATAAATAGTGGAGTTCGTTCAGGGTTCTGTCCTATCCCCAACTTTTTTTGTGCTTTTCATTAATGACCTACATTTTACAATCACCACCAATTCACTCCTATGCCGATGACTCAACCCTTTATTACTCCTTTTAATTTGAAAGACACCTTCCTCAACAGCAATTAATTGTCACAAGAAGGGTGGCCCTGGAGTAACTAAATCTCTGATCTATTTTGTATTTTAAATTGGGGCAGAGAAAACATAGTCGTTTTCAATGCCTCAAAAACTCAATTCCTCCATATTTCAGCTAGACAGAACCTTCCTCACATTTATGACATCTTCAAAAACACATAGCTCAAACCTTCATCTGTTTTTAAATATCTCAGTATATCTTTTTCTCGTGATCTTTCTTGGAAGGCCAACATTAGTTCTCTTCT
>SEYY01013920.1:145000-167500 GCA_009176605.1 Armadillidium nasatum | reverse complement strand
CGGGAGAACATTTTTTCGGCCCAGTGATACCGACCTCCAGCCAAAAAACTCTTATGATTCTTGGGGATCATGCGCACAACACCACTACGCTTGACTCTACAAGATTTTAAGTAGGGATGGGCCGAATATCCAACAAAGCAAAAACTCTTAATTATAAGACCTAAAATTTTCAAATTAATTAAAGTATTCAATTTGTTTTATCTTCGTTCTTTTTCAACTCTATCCTTTGGCTCTTCATGTTGAATATATATAGATATGCATTCAAAAATTTATTAAATTGTTTACATAACTAAGAACATGAAAACATGAAAATTTTTAAGTTTGGTCATATATATATATATATATATATATATATATATATATATATATATATATATATATATATATATATATATATATATATATTATATATATATATATATATATATATATATAATATATATATATATATATATATATATATATATATATATATATATATATATATATAATATATATATATATTATTGTAGAGAGAGAGAGAGAGAGAGACTGAACAGAAATATGGAAATAGAAAGAATGAGTAAATATGAGAGGCGTCAACTACCCGAAATCGAAGAGGCACCACAAGCGCTCGTGTGTCACGTGTAATTGGTAACATATAGCCTCGTTAGGAAGCGTCAGTTATTCTGTTGTTAACATTCTGTGTTGGTACAAGTGAGGTACGCCCAAACCTAGAATTTAAATAGGGAAACTTGTTGGTTCCAGATATCGCATCCAAGGTCATTAGCCCATATTGTACTTCCAGAAAAATATCATTCAATAAACAGCGGCGTGGATTAAGTGGAAATTAAGTGACAGAGACGAGCATTGATGAGGATTGACGAAAAATAGAAAAAACCGCTGCAATAATAATTATTTCTAAGCTGAATACCAGTCTTACAAACCCTGTCAGCGCAGAAACAGTAAGGAAAGAACTCAATATGCTGAATATTTATGGGAGTGCTACAATCGCCAAACCTTTTATAAACGTTTAACACCATATCTCGGTCCGTCTTCAGTACAAACTAAATTTTACAAATTTATATTTTAAAATACATTCAAAATATAAATTCATTAACTATATATAAGATATTTAAAATAATATTAAATACAATAAAAAATAAAGTAATAATAAAGTAATAATAATAAAGTGAGGCACGGAAGCTCCGACATGGATTGGGCTGCCAATATCATCGTGTTCTGCAGACCCAATTTTTACTATGTACAATAAAGTTACTAACAAGGATTATGTACGATTTTTGAGTGACCAAGTTCATCCAGTAGTGCAGAGATGGTTTCTTGGGGGTGGCGACATTTACCAAGATAATAAGGCCCCAATTAATACAGCTCATGTTGTCTAGTTGTGGTTTGAAGACATGCAGATGAGGTTTCACGTCTTCACTTTTCCCCAAAAACGCCAGACATTCATATCAATGAGGTCCTGTGGTCAATATTTGAAAATAATTTCGGGATCGCTATGAATCACCAGCATACTTACTGGAATTTTGTCTAGTTTTGCATGAGTAATGATAAAATATCCCATTACACTATCCAGAACTTAAATATGACCATTTCCAGAAGAATTCAGGCAGTTATGAATGCGAAAGGTGGTCCTACAACATATTACAAAATAAATTAATGCATTCACCAAGTTTCCATATATTTGTTTAACTCATTTATATATATATATATATATATATATATATATATATATATATATATATATATATATATATATATATATATATATATATATATATATATATATATATATATATATATATATATATATATATATATATATACACTCTTTTTAGTTGCCAATTAATGTGTATTTAAAGGAATATTCGGCAATTTTAGCCAGATAATCAAAACCGAATTACCGGGATCCGATTTTTGAAAATGCTGGATATCCAGTATCAGTTAAAATTATTGTTTTAAGTAACAAAAACTTTGGCCTCTCTCTCTCTTAATTCTAACATACTCTTCTAGACTCTACAGTAACTTTAAAAGTCAAAACCATTCTTCTCTTGGTTTGTAACTTCTTTCAAGCATTAATATATCATAACTTTTATTTCGTCGCTATAAATAACCAAACAATTATACTAATTCAGATCGAAGAACGAGTAATTATATATACATTCTTCAGTGTAATCAAGTACGTATTCTTTTGTGTAATTAACTACATATTTATTGCTATACTAAAAATAAAAATATTACAAAGGTTAATTACTACAAATTAAATGTAGAAAAATTTAATTCGTATTTTTAAAATAAATGAATTAAAACATTTAAATATTTTTTTTGCATATAAAAAATAGGAAACGAGATTACAATCTTTCTTATTTTACAAATATATAAAATTCTAAAACTTTACATCCTTCTCAACTATAGTTAAATATCTAAGTGTTTTGTTACTATTTTTTTATAGAAATTATCAAAAACATATCACAATTATTATTATTTAAAGTACTATTTAACCACTAAAAATTTAATTCGGAACTAACCACCATAAAAGAAATAAATTAATCAAAAATGGTATTTATTTTTGTGAATATTAATATCTTAAGGGTTATAAAGTGTAAAACTCTACACTGCGCTACAGCATAAACCATACATTTATTAATGACGCGGACTTTAATAATAACAACAAATTATGAAATAAAATGAATATTTCTGCAGTCCACACACCCTGCATTATGCGGGATATGGTCCTGAGTATTAAAAAAATAAATAATAGGAAACCATTTTTACAAAAGATTCAACTCGATGTATTTTCAATTTTCCTAAGCAGACAGAAATCTCTTCTTTCTTTATCTGTTTTATCAACTACCTCTCCTATAACATTGGTAACTCATGAATCAAAGTTATCCAGTCTTCGCGTTCACTAATTTTTGTTCAAAATACATTTTGAAATTTCAATACCTATGCACCTTAATTAGCAAAAGCAGGAGAGTTCTATTTAAACACGTTTAGTACTCCGAGTTACTTCGTTCTTTCATCTTTATAATTATCGAACACACCTTTATCCATCACTTCAATTCTTTAAGTTCCCCACCTTCAAATCATTCCAGTTTCTTCACTCCAAACAAAAATACCACCTTCCCCCTACGCTACCCTTTCAATTTCAGTCAAGTCCTTCAGATTACATATCTTTTGATTACAAGTCCAAAGATTACACTGCAACTTTATACACATTTTCCAATGGACTACACAAGACATTCTCTATCGTACTCTTAATTAATATATTATTTGGTTCATTGGAACCATAAACCAAATAACTTCCTTCATAAAATAGTTCCAATAGATCAGAAGATTATCTTACATATCTGGTACTTGGCACATCAACAAATTTATAAATTTGTTCGGAAATTATTCTCTTTCCAAAAATATATCTAACAAGCCAGAACACTTAAAATGGGTAAATAAATAAATTGATATCACATTACTAGGCGTTTGGAAAATTATTATTATTGATGATGATGACGATGATGATGATAATAATAATAAATAATAATAATATTTCCCTAGTTTCAACGCAAATTTGAAAAACTTTGAGCAGGATACATATGGAAGAAAAATTTGCATTGTACATTTTCAGCTTTTGCAGAAGCGCAATATTAATAGAGGAATACTACAACCTTACCATTTTCAAAATATTTCAGTTTTGGACATTTTACATAGAAATGGAATAAATATATAAATAATTTTGTTTAAATAAAAGTTGGAGGAGGTTTTAAACATTAGAAAATTATATACCTTTGCTACAATATATAGCAATAAGTAGAAAAACATATACATACATACACTTGGCCATTACTGATACTACAAAATGGACAATATCTATTATGTAGTTAAATATTGGCATATATATATATATATATATATATATATATATATATATATATATATATATATATATATATATATATATATATATATATATATATATATATATATATATATATATATATATATATATATATATATATATATATATATATATTATATATTGAAATTAAATTTTTCTATAAAAATATATTTAAAATATTTAATTTACATTTTAATGATGCAAACTGAAACTCTGGAGTGAAAAAAAAAAATACCTTCGAATCACAAGGCAAGGTAAAGCGATACTAAATTTGACTAGTCTAAAAGGAGGAGGTATAAGATTTAGAAATGAATTTGTAAAAATAAAAAATATATATATAAATCAAAACACTGAAAACGATTATGAGAAGGCAGCTCTAACTCTCCGTGAACCTCCTTCATTGCCTGTGGCTCCGTAGGATGCTGTTCGACCGAAAAATATCCCTCAGTATTCCACTCTCGATATCATCATCATCATCTCCTTCTTCGGTAACCCTTACAGTAATATTCTCGGTTTTATCAAGAGAAGTTCGATTGTATTCTTCCTTCAAGAATAACATAAATATAATCGAGATGATACCCTGAATAAATAATAAGTAATCCATCCAGATAACACTATCCATTCTTAACTGAAGAAGAGCCAAAAATACCACAGCTGTAATGTTCCAAAAGAAAGTGAGAAATCCGCCAATAATCCCTTCCGAAACTGGATAAGAAATTTCAACTGCCAATTCGAAAAACAAAGGAGAACAAGCGTAACTGAATGAAGCACCAAGAACAGAGCTTACATAGAGTTGAACTGAAAAATTAAAAAGTACTCTTTAGATATCTGCAAAGAATTGTACTCTACAATATCCAAAAAAATTATAAATACAGAACAATACAAAATATATATTACTAAGAAATATTAACTATTTTACATTCCCTAAACCACAAAGAATAATTGAAAATAATTACAGAAGTGATGTACAGAGTATGAAAAAAAAAGAAATTAAAAGAGCATACAATAAAACCCATACGACATTACCTTTACCAAAAGGAAGCATGCCATTCATAGTAAACAAAAACCATCCAAACATTGTTGTCGACACCAATAATAAACCTATAATTGTAACTTTAATATAACCGAAGAGTAAATCTGTAAATCTGGAAGCGGTGATGGCTAAAACAACGCCACCAAATGTCATGTAAATACCTACTAAACTCGCTTCATTCTGTAAATAAGAAAAATGATAAGACTCACACGTTTGAAGTTCTTATAACTCCGTTACTATCCTTTATAAATTTTGTACTTCATGTGATAACAAAAAGGCATTATGGAATATTCAATAATATTACAAGCAAACAAATTAAAAACAAAGAAAAAAAATTACTTATAAAGCCTACAAACAATTTACTACGAAATGTTAATAAAAAAAAATACTCATTTTAAGACATACAAAACAAATACGCTAAAATGACTAAAAGGAACAAAAAAAAAAAAAAACAATGAAAATACTTTTACACAAAATATTAAATCTTACCTGATCAATTCCAACTGGCTCTAAATTAATGTCCAAAACACTTGACCACGCAACGTTTAGGCCAATAGTTAAACTATAAGGCACCATCAACATCCAGAAATTCTTATTTCTTGGGGAAAAAATAGAAAAAAAAAAGAAAAATTTTTACTTCACTTAAAAATTGCATTATTCAAAATCACAAATAGTCATAATGTAAACTTTGATACAAAATCTCAAATATAAAAATATTTAACATTTAGGGACAGTGTACATATTTTCATAAATCCCTTTAATAATAATAATAATAATAATAATAATAATAATAATAATAATAATAATAATAATAATAATAATAATAATAATATTTATTTTATTTTATTTATTTTTGGGGGGGTTCCTGTACAGGTGGAGGAACTGATCTCGAAAATGCAAATGCGGCGATGCTAGTGTAAAATTTCAACACTAGGGTCTGTATAATAATAATAATAATTTTATTATTATTATTATTATAATTATCATTATTATAATTGTTGTTTTTATTTTTTCTAGTATAGTTATTGTTTTATCATTGCTAGCGCTATTCTTTTGAATATCTTTAATTATATTATTACTGAAATTCGTTGTAGAATAAATACTAAAATCCTGTTCCTGTTATTATTATTTCTATTATTACTAATACTATTATTGTTGTTATTATTACTAGTTATCATTCTTATTCTCATTATTATTATTACATTTGAGCTCAAACTACGAATTCGCACCCCAGAAACACTTTTTAATTTTGTATCAAATATCAATACATATTAAGTATATTTATGACGAATTATTTTATTTGAATTTTGTTACTGAAAAATGAATAAAGATTAAAAATCAAAGATTACTAATATTTCTGAAAACTCTTATCATGACTTGAAATTTCTTGTTAGTATTAATTTTGTTATAATCATTATTATTAGTATTGCTATCTTTACTATTATTATATTATTATTATTATTATTGTTTTTTATATGCATTTTGTATTTTAATAGTTATTAAAAATAAATTGAACAATTTATCGACTTACTTTGGGGCTCAAAGGAAACCAATGTCTTTCCCCTTAGAAGCCCCTTTTTCTGAACTGGATGGCTAACAAATTATTAATATTGTATTTAATAGTATAAGACCTACGGTAATATTGTAAAATTGTAAATGTACTTTTCTGAATAAAAAATAGAAATTGAAATTAAATTATTATTATTATTATTATTATTATTATTATTATTATTATTATTATTATTATTATTATTATTATTATTATTATTATTCGCAGTAACTAAAACATTTATGAGATCTCAGAATGTTGTTATACTCTTGGAGAATACTATTTTAAAATGAAATAGCTATGATTTGTGAAGCACATTAATAGTGATGGAAAAAAGAAACGAAGAATAGAAACAAGACGTTTCAAAAATTTTAATGAATATGTAAAGGGTTTATAGATACAGGAAAAGATAACCACCTTTGAAACATGTACAAAAGGTACCCACATTCTGAATAGGTTACTTCTGCAGTAAATTCAAACCAAAGAATACACAATTATTAAAAGCCAAAAAATATCGGGTATATCTAAGTCATTTATAAGCACAAAACAATATACTGCATATATATATATATATATATATATATATATATATATATATATATATATATATATATATATATATATATATATATATATATATATATATATATGCAGCTGCTGCATAAACTAAAACAAAGGATAAAGGTTTTTAGTAACTTCCCATACAAGATGAAAAATTACGAAATTGGGATACTGTATCTAAAAAAAAAATACAAAGTAAAATACATCTCAAAGTAAACATGAGAACAATAACTAGCTGAACAAAAAAATAACTCTTACAGCATAAGTAATTTAACCTAGATGCGAGGTAAAAACATACTGGAGATTGCTTTTATCTTTTTTTTTTTCTTTTTATAAAGGAAAAGAATTTTTATTTTTGGAACAGACTCTTAAATGAATGAACTTATTTAAAGACTTTCCAATTTTAAATGAGTTTAGATACTTCGATATTAGAAATTACTTCCAGCAGTAATCCTTATAAATAGTACTGCATTTTACAAAATTAAAATTAACTTCATCTCACTGACGCAAAAAAACAAAAAAAAATGACTCGAAAATAACTTTTAATCACAAATTAGAAAAATGTAACCTATTACAGATACAAATATAATAATCTCACGATAATTATTAAAAAGAAACATTAAAAAAAAAAAACAGATCAACCTGTTTCTTCTTGTGTGCACGTAAATAACGTACTATATTTTGATTGTGAAGAAGAAATTCAGTATTAATTTCAGTATTAAATGTACAAGTTATCAATAAATTTTAATTTTGCCAACCTGACTATCATAGAAATTTCTTCTTTTATTGTGGTATCTGTCTGATGAATCGCAGACGTAAGCGATGGAGGATGCTTGGGTTTATCTGGAAAATAGGCTAAAACGAAGAGGAAAAGTGGAACACACAGAGCAGCAGCTGGAATTATAAACAAAGGTAATAGAACAAACATTAATTTGAAGACCAATTACAAACATTCAAACAATTCTTATTCTGGAATTTAAAACAAAAAATAATTTTTATAAACGAAAGCCAATATGACAATAACCTTAAGAAAAAAAAAAAGATCACATACCCAAATGAATGACAAACAACCCTAGAAAAGTTTCAAGCACTTTAGAAATACTTCAAAGACAAAAAATAATTACCCAATATTATTTAGCATATGATTATTTATTTATTTTGGAAAAGTTACCAGTTGGGCAGACTCAACTTAAAAGATACCATACGTTAAATTATGAGACAGTTCATTATGTCTAGGAATATTTTGTATCAAAATTCTTTTCTTTTCATCAAAGTACCTTTTGATATATAGTAATTGCTGGGAAATGATAAAAATAAGCAAAGAAAACCCAACTGACATACATAAAATACGAAGCATTTAAAATACAAATTTAAAACAAAGATATATATATATATATATATATATATATATATATATATATATATATATATATATATATATATATATATATATATATATATATATATATATATATATATATATATATATATATATATATATATATATATATATATATATATATATATATATATACTGAATGAAGATCAAAAATAGAGGAAGAAAACATACATGAAATTTTATAATATCAGTGAAATAAGATATCATTGTTTTTATTATTTCATTGTGTAAAAATAATAGCATGGAAACAATGTTAATACCAAAATTTGGTCAATTTATTATCTAAAAGATCAAAAAATTAAACTAAAATCAGATAAAAATAAATACAAAATATCCAAACAAATGGATAGAATTAAGATTAATCATAGTTTTCAGAAAATCCGTAGTTAAACTCACATATCCACATGTAGTCTCTAATACTTCGCCTTATCATGTCGGTATCAGTATTTGCTGGAAAAGAAATATTAGATTTGTTGGTTGGGTCCTGAACAATCAAAGGTCCTAAGAAAAAGCCTCCTGCATTTCCCAGTTGATTAAATGTACATCCAATGCCTTGAATACAGAAATGGAAATGATATTTAACTGTATAACTATCAATATATATATATATATATATATATATATATATATATATATATATATATATATATATATATATATATATCAACGTCATTATAGGTCAAGTGGTCAAACGGATTAACATAATTTAAATCAGAAATGTTTTACCTATTCCATATTACTTGAGTTAAGAATGAATAAAAAATATGGTAATTTAAATAAAATGAACAAAAAATATGCCAATTTGAAATTTAAATTTTCAGACAAAAGGACTATACATAATATTACGAAATAGTGAACACACATTTTAATCTTGAGAAAAGTTTAAGAGTAAAATCATACCTGTTGCAGTTGTTCTTTCATTAGGTGGAAACCACGTAGAGGACAAAAGCGAAGGGGCACAACCAATAATTATTCCAGCAAAGCCATTTAGCAGAGCTCCAATATGAGCAAATCTAAGAGAATGGAAATATTCCGTTTCAAAAATAACCTAACAGGTTAATCAAGGCAACTAACATATTAATTTTGTTTATCCAAAAGTATAATAATATTTTTTCAATTAATATATAAATTCAATATACCAATTTTTATTTAATCTCAAAAAAATAGTAAGTGTTGTAACTAAATGAACGATCAACTTCAAGAGTTTTTTGACTAACTTCCCTTTCCTCAAATATTAAAATAAATGAAGAAATCGGTGTAGCTGATAAAGCAATAAAATCTTAGGCTTAAGACAACATTAAGAAACAAGTAGCGACTGTTGCTTTTTCTTCCTTTTTTTTTTTTTTATAGCCTATTGTATCCCTTAAAAAAATATTTGAAACTATACAAACTTAAAACTAACTTATAAATTTTGAATACAATTAGCACTTTTATGTACATATAAAAGACTACTATTTAACTTGGTTTGAATCATATTTTTAGTAGTCTTTAAAAATAAAAAAAAAGTTTTAATAAATAAATAATTTCGATGTCAGACTAAGTTAAAGTCAAAACTAAGGGAAATATATACTTTAAAATTTGTCGAGGCCATTTATAATGTTTTGGGAGATGATGGTAAGAACTGTGGTAGTTGAATGTGATTTCCTAAACCCATGTTGAAAGTGTGGGGCCTATGAGTAGCTCTATTTTTGTGCATGCACTTTTTTTAAAAGTTTGTATAGAGTGGATAGATGGGAGATTGGGCGATATGAAGAAGTGAGGTTTAAGTCTTTCTTGGGCTTTAATTCGGGTGTTATGGCTTTCTTCCATATTGTGGAGATGAAGCTGTGTATATTATGATTTTTGTAGATTTTGGTTGGGTATGTTATGCTAAGATGTTTTAAGTACAGGTTGGAGAAGTTTCTTGGGTTGGTGAGTTTTTGAGCGCTTTGATTCCTTGGGTAATGTCGACAGTGTTCTAGGTGTGTTTGTCTGAGATGCCGAATTATTTTTCCTATTGTTCTAGTGTGTAGGTTTATTGGAGATGTTTGAATAGGGATAGTATTCAAACATCTACCTAGCTACCAAGTTCTTTTGTCATTGAGATTTGTTAAATTGTTTATGTTAGTATTCTTTGAATTTCTCCGATATGTAGGATAAGATAAGTGTTGAAATTTGTGTTTAGGGTGTTCGATGAGATTAGCTGTGTGTGTGTTTTGAGTTGTTGGACTTTATTTCTTTGCTTTATTAAATTAGGGATTTCTGGGGTTAGAGAGAAGTTGTAATGCTTTCTGTAGCCTGTTGGGTATGTATCCGTAGGATGTTTTGTGTATTGTTTTGGTGAGAGTGTTGATGTTGAGTGTAGTGAGTGTGGGCTAGTAATTTCCTGTTGAGTTATATGATTTTCTATGTAGAGAATGAAGTATGCCACACACACACACTCACCCCCCAGTTTTCTTCTTTATAGTTTGTAATGAGGTGTTAAGAAATGATTAGATTTCTATTATAAATAATATTATATATATTTATATATATATATTATATATATATATATATATATTATATATTATATATATATATATTATATATATATATATATATATATATATATATATATATATATATATATATATATATATATATATATATATATATATATATATATATATATATATATATATATTATAGCTAATCATACATATCTAAACAGGTTAGTTTTAAGCTTTCTCACTTCAGGCAATTCATAATATTTCTTGCTTTAAAATAAAAACTAACTGAATAAAATTATATAGCGTAATAAAGAACAAAATAATTTACTCCTTACATGGTAAATGCTAATTCTTCTGTAGCCAATAACCGAACTGCAGATGCTGCAGCTAAGAGACCTGATGTAATCACAATACTATAGCGTAATCCTTGTAAAAATTCAAAAACAAATTAAAAGTCAGAAATGGCTCATATATATATATATATATATATATATATATATATATATATATATATATATATATATATATATATATATATATATATATATATATATATATATATATATATATATATATATATATATATATATATATATATATATATATATATATATATATATCAAAACAGTTTGATGTTTTTAATAGTTTTTTAGGGGGAAGGACATAACATAAAGACCTGTTTTGAGTAATGCAAGAAAAATCTATAAATAAATTTAATCTGATCAGTTGGCATTTGTTTCAACTGCCCATTGAGAAAAATGTTGCATTGGTTCTTAAGAGCAGGAAAACCTTCTTTTGATATTATTTCTTCCTTACGAAGATATAGATAAAAGAGAAGTCTATGTCTTCATTTAACATAAAACCTAAAACAATTGATATGTGATGATACATAAAATTAAATAAAAATTTGAATTTATCAAACTGACTTATTTACCTTTTGTTTGCAACATTATAGTAAAAGGAACCAGTCCAATAATCATAGTTATAGTTCCCCACATGGAAAGAAGACCAATTTCAGCATCATCCCAATCAGGATAAGCAGCTTTGGCCGCCTGAGTTATTGGACCCCATGTATTCCATACAGCACACTGTTAAAAAAAAAAAAAAAAAAAAACACTAAATGAAAACTCTATCTGAACACTAAAATAAGATTAAATAAAATTTTTCACAGTTTATTAATCCTAAAGTTGAAGAAAGTTACCAAATGAACAAGAATTCAGCTATAAGAGTATGCATTCAAGATATTACTAAACCATGCACTGACTGTGGTGGTCAACATCTTTTATACAAGTTGAGTGATGCTGGTTTTGAAGATCAGCAGATGATCTTGTGATAATGATTAGGGGAAAATATCTCCGTACAGTTGTGGAACTACAGCAAAATGCCCTAAATTTAAAACTTATCCTATGTCAATTAAAGGGCCTAACCATAAACTCTAATAAAATGGTAATAATACTGTTCACAAAAAGAAGGAAAATAGACCTGAACCTCCAACTATTAATGAGATCTCTATAAATCCAACCAGTGAAGTTCAATAAAATACAAAATTCCCTTGCGATGTACATCTGAATTTGGTTACTGCCAAGGGAACAGCAGGCCTATAACCCTGTCGGAAAATGATGGGCAAGACATTGAGCCTGTAAACCAAAATGACACTTTGGATTCATCTAACGTTAATTAGACCTATAATCATCTATGAGGCATTTATTTGGTGGCTAAAGATGGAACAAAATACAACACAAGGCAAACCCAAAATCTACAATAGCTTGCTTGCTTGCCTAGGAGTTACAGGTGCATTAAACACCTATCCAACCACTGCATTGCACTTGCATGTTAAAAGCTAGGCAATGGCATGTGCAGCAAGATTGATATTACAAAAACAAATCAAAAGAGGCTTCACTCCGGGACAACTTCGGATTCTTGAGGAAGAATTGGAGACTGATGGTGTTGACAGTGTCCGATGTCATGCCAAAATGAAAGTGCTTCAATAAGAATTACAAAATATTCCAAACGGAGCAGCAAATGTAGAATAAAAGAAGTCCCAAGTCGGCTCCAGGAACAATCTAGATCTTCATTGATGAATTGTGGAAAGAAGGTAAAGTGAGGGCTTGCCTGGTAGGTCCAAGCTGCTCTAGCAGAGCGGAAATGGGCACAGCTCCCACAGTGTTCAAGCAGAAGTCCATGCCATTGCAAAATGACATCTGCCGACTATGTCTTGCAACAGTAGAAATGGTGGAGTATATTCTATGGTGTCTGGGAAAGGCTATAATGAAGTCTGATGATATCAAAAATTTATCAACCAGAACAATTATGGGATTCCTTCATGATCTCAGAGTGAACTGAGAGATATCTTAAAAAAAAAAGAGAGAGAGAGAGGTCACAATAGACCTCTATAGGTCGCAGTGAGGGATCCTTGTGACCTGATGCCCCAGCACACTTAATCTTAATCTATACAAGATATAATTTAACCATGTACTGATCTATCAAATTTAGCTGTGAAATTTGAACTGCCTTCAGCTTCGCACTTCCTCTTCTATATAAAAAGCAACTTACCTATGAATGACAAGAATAATTTAAAGGTTTCTAAATAAGGCAAGTAAAAACACATGGAAATAAAATGAAACAGAAACCTTATCTTTAAGACAATTTACAAGAGCCGTATCAAAGATTAGTCTCTCTATATTACATTATTTGAATTTTTAATACATTTAAGAGGACATGAGAGTATGAGGAAAGAATTTTGGTGAATCATTTAGTTAGGTTAATGCTTAATGAATCTTAAGTTAAACATTACAAGTTGAATCATCAACTGGAATGACAAATGGCATTAATTAAACATAGAAGCAGATGGGATATAAGAAAAGCAAAGAAATTTGATGTGCAGATACAGATGAAAATATTTAGTAATACAAAAACACTGTGTATGAAAAAAACTATATATATTGGCAATTTCCTGATGTTACAGTACCGTTGCTAACGTTTGCTCTGAAAAAAATTCAATTTTCTATCCTATATTGCTCTGGCAATATTCTCCCTCCTTCTTTTGGCCTAAGATATTCTATGTCTATACTCTCAATCTTACATATAATGAGGTGTATGAAACTCAGATAACAATAAATGTCTGGAAGGTAAATGGTACTGGTGGAATTTATTCCTGTAACTTAAAGAATAATACTTAAAACACAGCACTACCTCTCAATGAAGCTCTTTTCATTGCCTAATTAATAAATTTCACAGCACTGGAAGTCTGCTTATACTGAATATTACTTAACATAACATAGATAATTCTCTATAAACTGTTATGAACTCTTAATATAATAAACTTTATGAAACATCTGTTAAGGTGTGTATACGTAAGGAGAATCCTTGCTTATAGAATTGCAGTTGACTATGGCAACCAAGCATGAATAGACCAGAAAATGAAAATCAAACTATTCTTAACAATTGGTAAATATTAGATTACTTTTTGCTAAGAGAATTCATTAGTGCATATATCCTTGATAAGCGCTATAAGTATAATATTAATGTATTAAGCTGCTTGATTCATTCATGTTTATTTTATTTTGTGAATTTTCACCTTAATGTATCTGAAGAAAAAAATTTAACTGCTCAACAATTATTGTTGCTCCTTACCTGCATAAATCCTAAACCAGCAAAGATAAATAATATGTACCATCTTCTTTTATAAACTTTGACAGCAACTGGAAATGCAATTGAATCCTGATCAGTTATTGTTCTTTCTGAAATTTAAAATAGGAATAATACATAAGAAATACAAAAGAATAAGTTAGTCTTACTCACTTTAAAATTTTTCTAAATCAAGGAAGACAAACTTTAGATATGACAACTCTCATATTACCGATTCATTTATTGTCAGTTTTGATCAAATGTTAATTCAAATTGTATAATTTTATTGTGTAAAACAATTTTCAAATATCCATTTTATTTTCAACACATGCAAACTCACAATGTGAAAAAATTTACAAGGTTGGTAGGTTAAAACAATTTGAATCTCAAAACTATTTAGGGTTATGGGAGTCTTACAGCTTATTTTGCTATAATACAGAAGAATTAAATGTTCTAATTTTATTTACAAAAAAAAAAAATTTTTTTTTTTTTTTTTTTTAAATTCAAATTCTACACCAGACTGATACTACATAACAAATGTTTAGGGGTACAGAAAAATGCTCAAATTGGAAGTTTTAGAATTTGTCTAATAATGACTTTTCAATACTGCTTTATATAATTTTGATGAAAACAGAAAATTATTGCAAGTTGCTAGTTTTGCTATTTGCATCATTCAAAATTGAAACTTTCCCTTTTTAATAATTAATAATATAAAAGAGCAATGTAAAAATCAAAGTGTATAACAGATTATAGTAAACAACAAACAAACTAAAACCAAACTTACCTCTCTGAGATATAAGTGAATCTCTTGATGACATGATAACTAAACAATTAAGTACCCGACTTTAAAATTATTTGTATTTTTCTTACGTTTTCTTATGTTCTAGTTAAATAATACTCCCTATAAGCCAATTAAAATAGGTTCTTGAAAAGAAATACAACTATCATATTTTATCTCCATTGACTCTAGTAGTAGTAAATATATTTGAATCAATAAAACATTCTAATCAAGCTTAAAAATAAACTTGAGATAAATTCTGAAAAAAATAAAATTTAATAAAATAAAAATAAAAAAAAAAAAAAAAAAAAAAAAAAAAAAAAAAAAAAAAAAAAAAAAAAAAAAAAAAAAAAAAAAAATATTATATATAAATATATATAATATATATTATATATATATATATATATATATATATATATATATATATATATATTTTATATTAAATATATAATAAAATAATATATATATATATATATATATATATATATATATATATATATATATATATATATATATATATATATATATATATATATATATATATATATATATATATATATATATATATATATTGGGTAGGGATGGAGCGATACCAAAAATTTTTACCGATACCGATACCTAAAATTACCGATACTTACCGATACCGATACTTTTTATCCATTCATATACTAAAATTTTTACCGATACCAATACTAAGAATTTCAAATTCACTGATACAGATACCCAATACCTGAAAATATACTGATACTTACTGATACCGATCCCGATACTTCACTCCATCCCAAATATTGGGTATACAAAAAAATTTTCTAAATAAAAAATGTGTATCTCACATAACCATACAACCTCAGAAAATTTCATGAACTTATCACAGGTAGAAAAAAAGTTATGGCCAAAAATATTATTTTTTACAAAAAGAAAAAAAAAATTTGACATTTCATAAATACTGGATATTTGTGGTAATTCGTCTTTTGGGGGCAGCCATGAAAATTTCATGTATAGCAAAATGAATATTGATGATACAACTATCTAAAGGTCAATTATCAAGTCATTTGGACAAAGGAAATATACTGAAAATTTTGCATAAATTTTGCTACCATACATGTGTCCAACCATTTTTTTTTTCCTTCCAAATTATTTCTAGATAATGTATAATACTGTTCTTATCATTTATATTAATAAAAAGTACTACGGAATAACCATTTATAAGTAATATTAATTGGTTAGTTTTATCACATGCAAGTGGTTGGTTAACTTTACTCTATACTTTATTTGATTTGATTCGTTGGATTGGAGATATTGCCTCTCAAAAAGGTCCATTTTGACAAAATTTCAAAAACTCCCAAAGTTTGAGTGACTATATCTCACTTCAAACAAATAGCAATTAATAATGCACTAAATAAAAGTTGTTTCCCTGTCCCTCCTCTAAGCAATATTCAAAAATTAATAGGTAGCATTTTATTTACATAATTTTTTTCTCCAGAAGGATACAATTTTTGCAAAAAAAAAAATCTCAAGTAATTATAACTTTTTTGTAGACATGATATCAAAAATCTGTTCACACTAATGCAAAAAATTGGGGCTAAGATTATTCAGTTAAATTTTCAGCTCATGTGGACCAGTGGTTTGACCCTGCTATTCATTTTTTTTCAACTTTGGGTCCAAATAACTTTCAAACCGCTATATAGACTCATGAAAATGCTCAAAATCAACTCAGAACTTCAGGGAAAAATGCATATACCCTGAAAAAGTGAAAATTTCAGCTCAATCAGTCAAATAATAAAAAAATAAAATTCAAACAAAATATAAGAAAATTAAGATTTATTTTTTGTATTTTCAATATTTTCTTTTTCTTTTCTGTTTCTTTTGACCACTCCTTTTCTGCTAGTGAATGTTCATCTTTGTGTTTTGATTTTAGATGCCTCATAAAGATTTGGTTGAAATATTTTTTACTTGGGGCACCCGGATGTCTTCCTAATTTTCTGATTGCAGATGTTACATTTAGCTATTTCGAGACTATCCTGAAACATTGTAAAGTACTCCCATACTGCTGAAGCTGATCTTTTAACCATATTGACTGAAAGTATAAACAAAATAATAATTTTGAAATAATGTAGCTAAATGATAAAGGTTTGATACATAGCAATAAAATAACAATGTATATAAATACAGGTTATATTGATAATTTTATGTCTTACATTTTTTCAAACTTTACCTTAGGGTCTTACCTAGGTAAACCTATTGAATCACTATTATGAATCAAAAAAAATTTTTTTTACATTTTTGTATTTTTTTAAAACTTTTATTATACAAAATCTGTAATTTTCTAATATCTTTTTGGGAGAAAATGAACATAATCATTAATTTAAGTGAATGTTGACTATTCTACTCCTTCCTTATAATTAAATAAACCTCAATTAAATTTATATCTAATTTTTTTAACCTAAAATTTTAGTGCTTTTGACCTCTTTACAAATTTTAGGCAACCCCAGCCCAGCCCTGGTTGGTCCATATATATATATATATATATATATATATATATATATATATATATATATATATATATATATATATATATATATATATATATATATATATATATATATATATATATATATTCTTATTCCATTTATATTTGTAAAAAGCACTATGGAATAACCGTTTTTAAATAATATTAATTGGTTAGTTTTACCATATGCAAGTGGTTGGTCTAACTCAAGTTTCATTTTTCCATCACTTAGAATTTTAAAAAAATTTTTTAGAAATATTAATTTTCATATTTCCATATACTTTTTTATACAAAAATGTTCAGAAAAAAAAATGATACATATAGTTATATATATATAGTAATACTTGGGTTCAACTGAGCATTTTTTTTAATATATCAAAACTATGAAGACGAAATAATGTGAAATCAATTTTTTTAACAAACCAAGGAGTGGAAAATGATTTTGTTCACTAAAACATATAAAAATATTATTAATATTAACTAATAATGAGTGTAATTAACATAGTAATAGCTACAACCATATAATAAAACATTGTACAACTTTAGTGATGTATTGTTCTTTGGATTTGCAATACCAGGTTATTGCATCAGTGTTAGAGTGAATTTTACGAAACTATAGTAATTTTTTCCTAAAATAATGTAAAATTAATTGTTTTACGCAATTTAATGCCTAATTTACTTTATTTCTTCTTCGTAATTTCGTAATAAACATATTTAGAAAAAAAAAATTTTTAGCTCTGAAAATTACATAATTTCGTAAAATTAACTATGATGCTGATGTAACAACCTGCTTATACACACGTATTATATGTCGCTGAAGTTGTACGATATGTTAAATGGTTATAGTTATTACTTTAATTAAATTTTTAATATTTTTTTATGTTTTTAGTATCCAAAATTATATTCCATGCCTCAATTTATCATAAATTTTTTTTATTTCAAATCATTTTGTCTCCATAGTTTCGATATATTAAGAAAAAAATGCTTACCTAACCTGAGAATTACCATATATATATATATATATATATATATATATATATATATATATATATATATATATATATATTATATATATATAATAAAGTGGTTCAGTGGTAGAGTAAAGAAGAAAGCCAACTGTTAACTAATAATCTCCGGCATCCGCGATAGGCCTGGCCCAGCCAGCGGTATCCGCCGTGGGCCAAGAAACCCAAGAATCTTCCTCGGAAGATCCTACTGACAGGACGAAAGTCCTCCCTGGGGTATGGTAAAAAAAAAAAAAATAAATATATATATATATATATATATATATATATATATATATATATATATATATATATATATTAGAGATGGAGCAATACCAAAATTTTTACAGATACCGATACCTAAAAATTCCTTGAAGCCGATACCCGATACCTTAAAATATGCCGATACTACTACCTAGGCTACTATGTCGTGCAAACGTTCTTGTGTACGTTAGGTCTCTTTTACAGCAACTTCTTGTGTAGGTTAGGCCTCTTTTTACGGCAATTTTGGTAGTTCAGGTTATGATAAGTCGAATTAGGTTCTGCTAGAAAAGTAAGTAATAATAATTGTGTGTATGTCTAGTAATAGTACCTCTGGCAACTCTCTTGTTTACGATAGGCTTCTCCGATATTTTCGATATTTTTTAACAATCGAAACTCAGAAACAATCTCCACTTTTACCATATATATATATATATTAAAGCATTAGGCTTGCATTATTTTAACCGAGGATGCAGAGTAATTTTCTTTGATAATTCTTTAGTAAATTTGGTAAATTTACTAAAGAATCTGAATTTTTAAAAAAATAAAAATAAAAAAAAAATAAAAACATTTTAAATAAATTTCAATTATTTTTTTTCAATATGGCATCAAAAGACTGTGCTATTGCAAGAGACACTGTCCTTTCACTATTTTAATGAGATTGCAATTATGACTAGAATTTAAAAGATCTTGAAGCTAAAAATGGAAATAATAATTAAAATTTATTTAAAAAAAAAAAAAAAAAGAAAAGAGAAAGTAATATTAAGTAAAAATTTTATTACCAATCATGATTCTAGGGAAAATGGGGCCAGAACCCCTTATAAATAAATGAACGTGTGCCATGTATTTATGATTTCATTGCTCTACTGTAATAATGCATATAATAATACAAGATAAATGCTTGGCACACAAACATTTTTCTAAAGGGGGCTCTGCTCCCTGTACTCTCAACCTGTAAGTGGTGGTGATAAAATTTTCCCATATATTGCTTTTCTCTTCTTTCTCTCTCTCTTATATATATATATATATATATATATATATATATAATATATATATATATATATATATATATATATATATATATATATATATATATATATATATATATATATATATATATATTATTTCCATTTTTAGCTCAAGCTCTTTTAAAATCTAGTCATAATAACAACCTGATCAAAACAGTCAAAGGACAGTTTCTCTTGTAATAGCACGGTATATATTTTTGGCAGATGATCTTTTGATGCCATTCGTCAACTGTAATAAAAAATAAATAAAATTAAAAAAATCAGATCATTTCATTTTTGTAATTAGGCTGAGCAGAAAAATTTTTTAGGCCTGTGTCTCAAAAGAATTATCTTTTCTTTTGAGGATATCAAATATTTTAAAATATCCCACTGCTGCAGATTTAGTTCCACAAATTCAAAATTGCCCAGCTTTAACTCTGGCCACAAGATTTTAAAATAAAACAGCTCTGGGTTTGAATTATATTTAGAAATAATAAAAATTTGATCAAGCTCCTAATTCAGCTCCACCAAAAAAGTTTTTGCTATGGCTCTACCTCAAACTTTGCAACAAATATATATAACCAACTGATTGAGAGTGAAAGAAAAATATATAACTTCGGTTTATTCTAAGATCTATAGACAATTATTCAAAAATTTTGAGTTTAAAGGTATTTTTCGATAATAAAGAAGCTTTCAAACACTATATTTTTCATTTTATGACAAACTTCAATGGTAATGCGATACATGCTGTTGGTGATTAAAAGTGCGCACTTGTGGGCGGTTGGCTAAGCCCTAGATTTTCCTTTACTTCTGTACATACAAAAATACTATGATCACAACTACTCACAGAAATAGCAATGAAGCAATGAACTGCAAAAATGTCTAAAAATATAAAAGTTGGAATAAATTCCAAGATAAAAATTAGTTATATATTAAAATCAGCTCCGTATTTTCTTATTCGTAAACAACATCAGCTGACTACAATTAACTGAACATTGCACATAGTAAAAATTGATATTGTAATTGCAAGTTCAAAAAGATGCCAAAAAAATATCGATAATATTTTCTTGATTATCGAAATATAAAAAACATTTTTACACGATATATTAGGAGTCGATAGTTTTTCTGATTAATCGTAGTTAAAGTCTATGTAATTAACATTCGAAATTTTTGTATAATGCTGTCAAATTTCGCATTCACTGATTGCATATATATATATTATATATATATATATATATATATATATATATATATATATAGTATATATATATATATATATATATATATATATATATATATATATATATATATATATTTTATATATATATATTATATATATATATATATATATATATATATATATATATATATATATATATATATATATATATATATATATATATATATATATATATATATATATATATATATATATATATATATATATATATATATATATATATATATATATATATATATATGCAGTGGTGAACTCTAAAGATAATCGCACCTATTCGACAGAACCGACTGCGAAAATATGTACAGGAATTCAGACCGGTCAAGTTAATTCATTTGCTGCTTAATCAAATAGGGAATTAGTGTATCAGTGGTAAAGTCTTTTGACTAATTGTTAAAATTTTTACTGCTCACATTATATATATATATATATATATATATATATATATATATATATATATATATATATATATATATATATATATATATATATATATATATATATATATATAAGAAGATATTCATTTTCGTTACTTTTTACATCTAAAGCATTGAGTATTCCTATTCGATAATATATCGATACCGTAAGTAACTTTCTTAGTGAACAACTTTCGATATATCATTCTATGGATAATAATTTTCCAGCTACATTTGGCTCTTTTATTCAATTATTTTAGCAGTTTATTTTAAGACGTTTTCTATTCGTCCACTTTTTTACTAAACAGATTCCTAAAAGTTTAGGCGAGACAACACCATAATTTTCGTAAGGAAATGACGTCAGCATCTCAATATTCTTTTAAGTCTTCTGAAGATTTTGGAGGAAATTATACCGTGAGGTAGATTCCTCCTAAATACTTGGATGTAAACTATTTTCGCAGTTATCATTTGTATTTTTATGTCTATGTGCCGGTTTATATCAACTGTTCAAATTTATTTTTAAAAATATGTTAAAATACATTGTGATTTTCACGATTATTTATAAATTTTTAGTTTTTTGCGAAACATAAAAGAAACGAAACTAGTAAGCTACATAATTTGGTAATCAATATAATTAAGCCTACTGGAAAATATTTTCTTCCGTAAAGTTATTTATTTTTTTCCTTAATTTATCAATAACTGACTCTACAACTATTTTGTTTTGACTGGTGATAATTCTCTTACAAAAGAGTATTCGTG
>SEYY01013920.1:110000-117500 GCA_009176605.1 Armadillidium nasatum | reverse complement strand
TATTATTTTTATTATTATTACTAATTATTGTTATTAATTATTATTATCATTATATTATTTTATTACTATTATTTATACTATTACTGTTATATTATACTACTTGAATAAATATCATCATTACTACTATTACTACTAGAATTATTGTAGCAAATTTCATATTTAAAAAATTTGTTACTGTTGCTTGCATGATCAATATATCTAGAATTTCATTACTCTAAAGTAACCTATCCTAACATGTAATTATCAAATTTATATGTATTAAACTTTGGGGCTCAAAGGAAACGGCAGTGTTTTCCCCTTAGCCCCTTTTTCAGAGAACTGGACTTTGTTATTATAATTATTATTATTATTATTATTGTACCCTATTGTATTTATTATTGTATTTAACTGTATAGGACCTATTGTATAATAGTTCAAACTTTTTTGTACTTTTTTCTGAATAAACTGTTCGAATTGGAATTATCATTATCATTATCATTATCATTATTATTATTATTATTATTATTATTATTATTATTATCATTATCATTATATCATTATCATTATCATTATTATCTTATTATTATTATCATTATTATTTATCATTATTATTATATTAATATTATTTTATTATATTATTATTATTTACATTATTATTATCATTATTATTATTATTTTTATTATTTATTTATTATTATTATCATTATTTTATCATTATTATTATCATTATTATCATTATTATTATTATATCATTATTATTATTATTATTATTATTATTATATTATTATTATTATAATCATTTATTATTATTATCATTATATTATTATTATATTATTATTATATTATCATTATATTATCATTATTATTATCATTATTATTATCATTATTATTATCATTATTATTATCATTATTATTATCATTATTATTATTATTATTATTATTATCATTATTATTATTAATCATTATTTATTATTATCATTATCATTATCATTATCATTTCATTATTTCATTATTAAAAAAAAAAAATTAATAAAAAAATTAAAAATAATAATTATATATTATTTAAATAAATTATATTAATTATTATATTATATTATTATCATTATTATTATTATTATTATCATTATCATTATTATATATTATATTATTTTTTATTATTATATATTTATTATTTATATCAATTTTATTATATTATTATTATCATTATTATTATTATTATTATTATTTATTATTTTAATTATTATTATTATTATTATTCATTATTATTTTTCATTATTATATTATCATTATTATTTTTTTTTTTTTTTTTTTTTTTTTTTTTTTTTTTTTTTTTTTTTATTATTATCATCATTATTCATCATATTATTATTATTATTATTATTATTATTATTATTATTATTATTATATTATTATTATTATTATTATATTATTATTATTATTATTAACAAGCCTTAGTCATTTTGGAATTTCTTAAGTTTAAATATTTCTTTTATTCTATTTGTCATTCCTTATATATATATATATATATACTATATATATATATATATATATATATATATATATATATATATATATATATATATATATATATATATACTATATATATATATATTATACTATATATATTATATATATATATATATATAATATATATATATATATATATATAAGACATAAATTTACCCTATATGACTGACATTTACCACTTATCTTATCTCTTGATAAAGGAGTAATTTTTCTTGGCTTTCTCTCATGGCTAATAAGTCTCAAAAAAGACGAACCATTCATCATTGTTTATTTCGGGTCCGATGCTTCTGCTTCAGAAGGAAAAGAAAAAAAAATCCTTTTGATTTTATCTAAGGTATTAAACAGGTCTCCTTTCAGGGAAAAGACAGAAGGATTTTAATCATCCGTGATCCTCTCTGTCTTCTTTTTCTCTGTATTATATAAGGATTTAAGTTAATTCACTTTCCTTATTAGGTATAAAATGATGTCAAAATGGAAGGGAAATGAAAGAGATTCTAAGGAATTTTGATTTTTTGAATTCAACTTCATATATATATTATATATATATATATATATATATATATATATATATATATATATATATATATATATATATATATATATATATATATATATATATATATATATATATATATATATATATATATATATATATATATATATATATATATATATATATTTCATTTCCGGTTGGTAAAACCAACAGGGCTTCTAATTTCCACCGAAACATGAAATCCGAGACAAAATCCAAGGCCGACATGCCCTGATACACAACGTTTGAAATTGTTCATGTCAAGTCAAAAAAAAAAAAAAAAAAGATTTGAAAATAGATTAAGGGAGTGTGTTTCAGACTTTATAAGAGGATCTTATGTAAAGCTGAGTAAAGCGGTTTAGCTTCAGTTCAGAGAGTTGAACAGAAAAGAGATAAAATTGTATAGAAAGACAAATCGCACTAGCTTTCCTCAATGGAGGAGGTATGCGATTAGAGAGTTTAGTAGAGCAGTGTCCATTTACTGCAAAAATTGTCCTAACGAATCGTTGGGACAAGTGGCAAAAATGTCACAGTGAAATTTTTAATAGAGAAAAGACATGTTAATCATAAGAAAGTCGCTACACCGATTTATTTTCTAAAAATAAAATAGCTGGAAAAATTTGTTGTGACATTTTTGCTACATTGATTCGTTAGGACAATGTTTGCATTGTTGTAATAGCGATAATTTAAGGAGAATAATGCAAAGTCCTACGGCTTGAAAGAGATTGGAGAAAGTTGGTAAGAACAGGAGAGAAAACACCTAGACTTCAGTCTATCAAGAAAATCTGTTTGTAGAACCACCCCAGATTTATGATGTGTATTCCATATAAAGGCGAACAACGTCCCTGTACAGAGCCAGAAAACTGGAGTGGGGAAGTGAAGTTCCGTAAGCCTATCAAACCATCCAAGCTCTTAGAAGCTTCATCAGAAATAAAAGATTATGTGATTCTTCCAAGAATGATAATGATAAAAGGAAACTAAACATAAAGAATATTAAGAACAGAAGGTGCCAATTGGGTGATTTCTAAGAAGATAGACTTTTGTGGAAGATTATTTCGTCTAGATAGATAAAGAAACTGTTTTTGGAACACAAAAAATAACCTTTTTTTTTACCTAATGAAGGGTGAAGTCGTTTGCATTAGAGTGCACAGGAAATGAGTAATTGAATGGAAATCATTGATGAAAAGTAATAAAAGATAAAACAGAACTTCAGAAGCACTACTTTTGATAGATTTAAAGGATGAACAGTGGCCGTCTACAAGGGCACCTATAGAATGACCAGGATGGGAATCAGAGAGGAGAGAGATACAGTCAAATCCGTACCTCGGTTACATGGTTTGCATATTCCGAGGAACCTCTTCCACGGAATCAGTAACTATATATATATATATATATATATATATATATATATATATATATATATATATATATATATATATATATATATATATATATATATATATATATATATATATATATATATATATATATATATATATATATATATATATATATATATATATATATATATATATATATATATATATATATATATATATATATATATATATATATATATATATATATATATATATATATATATATATATATATATATATATATTTTTGATGGATCGGATGTCATATTTTCCAATTTGCGGATGCGGATGCGGATTTGAATTTGGAGAAGTGCGGATGCGGATGCGGATGCGGATGTTGAATTTTCAAAAATGGATGCGGATGAAATTTTCAAAAAGTGCGGATGCGGATGCGGATGCGGATGTTGAATTTTCGAAAGTGCGGATGCGGATGTGGATGCGGATGTTAATTTTTGATGAGATGCGGATGCGGATGCGGATGTTAATTTTTATGAGGATGCGGATGCGGATGCGGATGCGGATGTATAATATATATATATATATATATATATATATATATATATATATATATATATATATATATATATATATATATATATATATATATATATATATATATATATATATATATATATATATATATATATATATATATATATATATATATATATATATATATATATATATATATATATTTCACTATCACCTTTCCCACTTTCGTGAGGTGGTGCCCGAAACAATTCCCTTACAAACATAACTATTCTTACCTTTCAACGCTTTCACCACCTCCCTCCATCTCTATCTCCACAAATCTTCTACCCTCGTCTAAACTCAAATTCCTCCGATCAAAATCACTCTCACTCCATCCATCCATCTCCACTTCGGCCTTCCCCTCCCCCTACCCTTCCCCTATCTACATCGGATCTACGTACCTTGCCAACCATTCTGTTCTCTTTCATTCTTCACATATGTCCAAACCATCTTAGCACATCCTCCTCCTCCTCTCTATCAATTACACTCTTCTTCCATTTACACATCTCCCTTATTCTTTCATTTCTAATCCTATCAATCCTTCTCAATTTATATATCGCTCTCAAATCTTTCACCTCAAAGACATTGAAACTTTTTCTCGACCGAGCACTTATCGTCTATGTTTCACACACATACAATTCAGAAGGTGAACACATACATTCAAACATTCTTATCTTTATTTCTTTCGAAATTTTTCCTTTCTTCCATACCCCCAATACTTTCATTCTTTCTACCACTCTGTTCTTTATTCCTTTTTCCGTCCCACCCTTACCTTCCACCCAACATTACTAGATATTTGAATTCATTCACCTCCTCAAGTTTCCATTCTCACACTTCTACAAACCAATTCCTCCCTCCACATTTCCTCATCCCCACCTCCAATCCTCATAACTTTATTCTTCGCTGGATTGAATTTCAATCTCTGTGTTTGCACATTTCCCTTCAAACTCTCTCACAAGTATTCTCATCTTTTCTCCAGATTCTGCCACCAACACATGCCGCATCATCTGCAAAAAGTAAAACATTCCCTTCACATTCACCCTCCATATTTCTCAACGTAATACTCTTCCCTTCTCTCTCCATTTTTCTAAGTAAACCATTCATCAATAGATTAAATAACATGGAGATATTACAAATCCCTGTCTCAATCCCATTCCTATGCTAAACCAATCCGATAGTTCTATCTTCACTCTCACTCTTGATCTACAATTCGCATATATATATATATATATATATATATATATATATATATATATATATATATATATATATATATATATATATATATATATATATATATATATATATATATTAGTGATGGATCGGATGTCATATTTTCTAATTTGCGGATGCGGATGCGGATGCGGATGCGGATGTCGAATTTTGGAGAAGTGCGGATGCGGATGCGGATGCGGATGTTGAATTTTTGAAAGTGCGGATGCGGATGCGGATGCGGATGTTGAATTTCTGAAAGTGCGGATGCGGATGCGGATGTTGAATTTTCGGAATGCGGATGCGGATGCGGATGTTGATTTTTGTGCGGATGTTCCGCATCCGCGCATGCGGATGCGGATGCGGATGCACATCATATATATATATATATATATATATATATATATATATATATATATATATATATATATATATATATATATATATATATATATATATATATATATATATATATATATATATATATATATATATATATATATATATATATATATATATATATATATATATATATAATATATATAAAAGAAAATACCATTTAATTTGTTTTAATTTTTCCAATTCTTTGAAAGTAATTCCCAATATCCAAAGGATTAAAATAAATACCATTTTGGCTTATCAGTTTATTGCGAAGTTGCAAAGTTTTCAATTAATTTTTTAAGTAAAGACTTAAAAAAGAATTTCGAATTTAAAAGGTCAAAACTGACCTTCTTGCCCTCTTATCTCTCTCTCTCTCTCTCTCTCTCTCTCTCTCTCTCTCTCTCTCTCTCTCTCTCTCTCTCTCTCTCTCTCTCTCTCTCTCTCTCTGTTTTTAAGTTGACTACTATTACTCTTCATTTATTTATTTTTATATTCTTGTTTTACTTCTTAGGTTATTTTGTATTTTTTGTTTATTTTATTTTTTATTTTTTTTATGAACAAGTTTATTTCTTTCGATATCTCTTTGAAATAGAGTACACACAGACATACACAAGCACATATACACATATATATATATATATATATATATATATATATATATATATATATATATATATATATATATATATATATATATATATATATATATATATATATATATATATATATATATATATATATATATATATATATATATATATATATATATATATATATATATATATATATATATATATATATATATATATATATATATATATATATATATATATATATATAAAATCTTATCTCTGATCGCCAGTATGGCTTTCGTAAGAAACGCTCTACTGGCTATCTTCTTTCCCTTCGCTCTGATTCTTGGTCCTATTCTCTTCGGTATTTCTGTGAATCTTTTGCTATCGCGCTGGACATATCAAAAGCCTTCGATAGATTCTGGCACAAATATTTGATTTCTAAACTTCCCTTTTTCGGTATCTATCCTTCTCTCTGTGATCTTCTCTCTAATTTCCTTTCTTTTAGTTCTATTGCAACTGTTTAGACTGCGACCTTTCTTCCTTTAAATCTATTAATAGTGGTGTACCTCAGGGTTCTGTCCTATCCCGAACACTTTTTCTACTTTTCATTAATGACCTTCTCTCTATTATCTCATCTCCTATCCACTCCAATACTGATGACACCACCCTTCATTACTCCTTTCAGGTTAAAAGACGTCCCTCCCAACAGCAGTTGATAAACTCGAGAAGAGTAGCCTTGGAGGAACTAACCTCTGATATTTCCCGTATTTCTAATTGAGGCAAAGAAAACATGGTTGTTTTCAATGCCTCAAAAACTCAGCTCCTCCATCTCTCCACTCGACACAATCTTCCACACAACTATGATGTATTCTTCGAAAACACACAACATTATAAATCAATATTCTTGGCCTATCCTTTTCTCATGATCTTTCTTGGAAAGATCACATTACTTCTCTTTCTAAACAAGCTTCTAAGAGGTTGTGTGTTCTGAGGCGCCTTCAGAATTACTTCTCACCACCCCAGTTGCTTGCTCTCTATAGGGGGAGTTGTTCACTGGTTCCATTCATACTGCTCTCATACTTACTAACTCTCTCCAATCCCTTTCTGCCCGTCGAATTGTTGCGTCACTCTCTATACTATTGCTATAACAACGGACACAGCTCTTCTGAACTCTCTCCTCGCATACCTCCTCCATTGAGAAGAGCTCGTGCTAAGCGCCTTTCTACAAAGTCTCATCCTTTCTCTGTCCAACTCTCAAACCTCAGACTTAACCGCTATGCTCAATCTTACATATACTTTACTGATAAAGACTGGAACACACTCCCTTTTTCTGTTTTCCCAACTTCCTTTGAGTTGCATACTTTCAAACGCAGTGTATCTGGATA
>SEYY01013920.1:90000-95000 GCA_009176605.1 Armadillidium nasatum | reverse complement strand
TCTGCCGTTTGTGCAACACACACACACACACACACACACACACACACACACACACACACACACACACATATATATATATATATATATATATATATATATATATATATATATATATATATATATATATATATATATATATATATATATATATATATATATATATATATATAAAAGACGGGTTCATAGTAATGAATTTATAATATAGTATCGTGCCACCTCCTCGTATTATATAAAAAAATTACAATTTCAGAACTACCCCACACCTTGCATCATCACCTCACTAAATCAGCACATACATATATGAACTTAATACAAATATATTTCAGTAGTCTCCAGCTCACTTACCTTATAAATATACACCCTCTCAATATATCTATCTCCCAAAACACGATACCTTGAAATGCTCAATTTTCATCTACCAGAGTGAGGACACAACCACATTCCAATTATCAATCATATACAAACACAGGTTCAAAATTCACAACTCTTTTGTCTCAATATGGTAATTATGCCTGCATGAGCCTGATATGGCAGAACAAAACTCTTCTTTCTCAACATGGGAATAAAGGCTATAAGAGCCTAAAATGGGAGAACACCTTCTTCTGAGATGTCACACACACATACACACACACACACACAAAACAGAACACGGTTTCAGTTCTCCTCTCTGATGGACCTGTGGGTGTGACTTGCGTCTGTTGTAGATTTTTTTTTCCAAGAAACGGAACCCATCTGATGAGGATATATTAGAAGGAAAAAGTGAAAAGTAAAAGGTATATAAAGGGTGGTTAAATTTTAAGGGCCGATGTTGATTTTGAATAAAACACAAATTACTTAGGAATTTATTGTCATTTCTTTTTATTATGATAATATGGTATGGTTCAATTATGTATGGAACAAAATATCGGCCAAATGGCCGCCGCGACCTCGGCGGCACACCTCCATCCGATGGTCCAAATTTTCGATGACGCTGAGGCATAATTGGGGTTCTATGCCGTTAATGTGCCGAATTATCTCATCCTTTAGCTCTTGAATTGTTGCTGGCTTATCGACGTACACCTTTTCTTTCAAATAACCCCAAAGAAAGAAGTCCAACGGTGTCAAATCACATGATCTTGGCGGCCAATTGACATCGCCACCAACGTGAGATAACACGGCCATTGAATTTGTCGCGCAAAATAGCCATTGTTTCGTTAGCTGTGTGGCAAGTGGCACCGTCCTGTTGAAACCACATATCGTCCACATCCATACCTTCCAATTCGTGCCATAAAAAGTTCGTTATCATCTCACGATAGCGAACACCATTCACAGTAACTGCCTGACCGGCCTCATTTTGGAAAAAATACGGCCCGATGATGCCGCCAGCCCATAAACCACACCAAACAGTCACTCTTTGTGGGTGCATTGGTTTTTCGACAATCACTCTTGGATTAGCATTCGCCCAAATGCGGCAATTCTGCTTATTGACGAATCCACTGAGGTGAAAATGTGCCTCATCACTGAAGATGATTTTCCTCGAAAATTGATCATCCACTGTTGCCATTTCTTGCCACCATTCTGACCATTGACGACGTTTTGTATGGTCAAGAGGCTTTAGTTCTTGAGTCAATTGCACCTTGTAAGCGTTTAAATGCAAGTCTTTATGCATAATGTTCATCAACGAATAGCGTGAGAGGTGCAAGTTGTTGGGCACGACGACGAGTTAAAGTGAATGGCTCCTCAGCCACACTATCGCGAACAGCAGCAATATTTTCTGCAGTACGAGCTGTACGAGCATGCACTGGTCTTTTCAAATCTCCTACAGACCCGGTTTGCTCAAATTTTTTCACGATTTTTCCGATTGTACGCACATTTGGACGATTAAATTGACCAAAAAAATCACGAAGTGCACGATATGCATTTTGATTTGAACGCCCATTTTCATAATAAGCCTGAATAACTTTAACACGTTGCTCCATTGTGTATCTTTCCATGGTTCAAATTGAGTAAGTCTGAAATTGAAAAAAGTCAAATGAAATGCAGTAAAAAACTTGACGTTTAGGTGTGGTTCACATTCAACATCGGCCCATACAATTTAACCACCCTATATATATATATATATATATATATATATATATATATATATATATATATATATTATATATATATATATATATATATATATATATATATATATATATATATATATATATATATATATATATATATATATATATATGTGTGTGTGTGTGTGTGTGTGTGTGTGTGTGTGTACCTCTGAGTTTTCAATACCTTTTTTTAGTAAAAACATTATTGAATTTTTCTCTGATTTTACTATTTGCACGAGAATATAAAAACAAAGCTTATTACACCATTTTAAAACACCTGCTACAAAAAAAAAAAAAAAAAAAAAAAAAAAATGAAATAAGAAAAATAGTTTAAGGAAAAAAAAAAAATCGACCTATTTCGAAATTTCCCTTCTGAGAATTTCTTCTTCGAATTTTCCCAGTAGTATTTCCAGCCTCGGAAAAAGGTTGGTGTTTGCCCGATCAAGTTTGTTCTCCCTCCGTCTGCCCCTCGTTCTGTCTCTTTCTTTCCCACTTATTTAAAGACTCTCTGTCTTGGGCTTTCATTTGTCTCCTCTCTCTCTCTCTCTCTCTCTCTCTCTCTCTCTCTCTCTCTCTCTCTCTCTCTCTCTCTCTCTCTCTCTCTCTCTCTCTCTCTCTCTCTTTTTCTCTCTTCCGTATTCTGCCTCATATTTTCACTCTCTCCCACTCACTTCGGTATACGTCTTCGACAAACTTTCTGCTGATATAGGCACAGCAGAAGAAGGTGACCCTAGAGATGTAAACTCAGAGCAAAAGGTTTATTTCATCTGACGTAGATAAGTGAGAAGGGAAAAGGCCGTAAGGAAAAGACTTTTGTTTCCAAGAGACCTTTTTTTTCATCTTATCTCTTACGTTAATGCGCTCACAAGAACGACGCAGGTCCTCCTCCAGATCGTATCTTACAAGGACGAAGCAAGTCCTCCTCGAGATCGTATCTCACATAATTTACTTGAAAACTTTAGAATACTTTCTATTACGGTTACCTTAAGACTATATTTTATCCCCTAAATAGAATAAATAAATTTTTTTATCTAAGTATCTGCAACGCCTACAAATTTTAATATTGCGTTATTATTATTATTATTATTATTATTATTATTATTATTATTATTATTATTATTATTATTATTATTATTAATGCTTATCATTATTATTTTTATTTCATTATTATTATTATTAGTATTATCATTTTTATTATTGTTATTACTATTATTATTACTATTATTATTATTATTATTATTATTATTATTATTATTATTATTATTATTATTATTATTATTATTATTATTATTTTATTATTATTATTATTATTATTATTATTATTATTATTATTATTATTATTATTATTATTATTTTTATTATTATTATTGTAGAAACTCATTGTTAAATAAAAAAATAAAAAAAACACTTTTTTTATTTTTTTTATTTTTATTTTAATTATAATTTATTTAATTTATATTAATATATTATTTTTTTTAAATAAATTTAAATATTAAAAATTAAAAAAAAAAAAAAAAAAAAAAAAAAAATTTATTATTATTATTATATTATTATTATTATTATTATTATTATTATTATTATTATTATTATTATTATTATTATTATTATTATTATTATTATTATTATTATTATATATTTATTAATATTATATATATATATATATATATATATATATTATATATATATATATATATATATATATATATATATATATATATATATATATATATATATATATATATATATATATATATATATATATATATATATATACATATATATATATATATATATATATATAATATATATATATATATATATATATATATATATATATATATATATATATATATATATATATATATATATATTATATATATATATGTGTGTGTGTGTGTGGTGTGTAGAACTTCTACGAACTGTCTTGTAAACATGGATGAATTTTAAGCAAATATGAGAACGAAGAGTATTTCTAATTTTAGTGAACTGTGTTCATTTGATATACTAATAAAAAAAAAGGAAAAAAATAATATACTTATAGCAAAAGTAAAACAAAAGTAAAGTTGGGTTTATGCATGAAGACTTTGTCGGTATACTTTAACTTTCAACTCATTAGAGAGACACGACCACTAATTGGTTTGAACGATACCATCTACATCTACACATGCAGAGTTTAGTTACATGGAGAGCATCACGAGCTCTCATTGAGAATGGTTCACTTGTTTTGAATTCGTGGCGGCCTGAAATGCAGTATTTTGTCTAACAGGAAGGACGGCAAATGCCCTTCGTTGGTGAGCTTCTTCCTGAAAAAAAAAAAAAAAAAATTAGTCTTGGATATATGAGAGCGCCTCCAGCTCTCGGAGCAAGCGGTTTGCTTGCTCTGAACTGGTGGTGGCCTGAAGGGCAGTTTTTTGTCTGCCTGGAGGGACGGCTGATATGACCTCGTAGTTGAAGTCCGCTCTCAGAAACAAAACAAATAGTCTTGTATATACCAATATGTACTCCCTTGTATATACCAATATGTACTCCTCGAAACCGTTATGTATAGGACAGCTGTAGGGTGCCTTAACATAATAACATAGCAAGTAAAATATTCTTTTATTACTTTTCGATTTGAAACAAAATTTTTAAATGATATTTATGATAGTAACAGCCTCTATAAACCAAAACCATAAATTCATAAAATTTATGTAACAAATTTATATATTGTCCCCATTGGTATAAGATCGTATATTAGAACAACACGATTACAATCATATATGAGACTTTAACCTTTAGTCTTAGAATTAAAATGGATGTGCATGTTGTCAACCTATTTTATAAAACAATACATTTATTCAGCTTGCAACAGCAAAAAATATTATTATTTTCTTCCGATGCCAATTCATTTTATTTCTCTATATACAAGAACTG
>SEYY01013920.1:72500-85000 GCA_009176605.1 Armadillidium nasatum | reverse complement strand
AGATTTTGTAAACGAATTTTTAATCTATTGAACATACGGAACAATATTATTTGTCAATATAATGCAAAACTTATTATATATAATATATATATATATATATATATATATATATATATATATATATATTATATATATATATATATATATATATATATATATAATATATAATAATAATAATAAAAAATAAAAAAAAATAAAAAAAAAAAAAAAAAAAAAAAAAAAGAATTTTTTTTTTCAAATTGTTGCGTTAATAAATATATTCCAACATAAAAATCCAAAATTTTGGACAAATTATATATATATATATATATATATATATATATATATATATATATATATATATATATATATATATATATATATATATATATATATATATATATATATATATTATATATATATATATATATATAATATATATATTTAAAATTAATTTATTAAAATTTAATAATTTATTAATTTATTTATTCATAAATATCTTGGAAAATCGAAAAGTATTCAAAAATTAAGATTTTCTTCAATTTCTTCAATTAAGTCTTCGTCAAATTTTTTGAAAAACCTTCGTGCAATTTTTATAGATTTTCTTCTCCATTGATTCAAGTCTTCACTTTCTCTTTTCCTCTTCTAGAGCATATATATATATATATATATATATATATATATATATATATATATATATATATATATATATATATATATATATATATATATATATATATATATATATATATATATATATATATATATATATATATATATATATATATATATATATATATATATATATATATATATATATATATATATATATATATATATATATATATATATATATATATATATATATATATATATATATATATATATATATTTTTTTTTTTTTTTTTTTTTTTTTTTTTTATTTCACTTTATCCCGCATGCAGGGTAGTGTCGATTGCAGAGATTTTGCATTCCTGCAATCGTACATGGGAAGAAATCCTAGTTGAAAAGGTTCCCAGCCTTTAAAACCATGCGAAGAACTATTCTTCACTTGACTCGACTGCGACGAAATCATCATATTTTTGACCAAAGGTTACTTCTAACTTCTAACTAAATTTTTTTTTTCTTCTTTTAATATTTAATTTTCCAATAATTGTCGAAAGTACTTTACATCGAAAGATATGTTGCTTCCCAAATTTTTTTATTGAATTTCTTTTAATTTACAATTAAAAATACTGAAATATTATAACGAAATATTAAATTTTCATTTCATTTTACCTATGGTCAGTATCATTCTTCAAGAATAATTACACAAACAAACTGCAACTTCAGGGAGAAGATCTTGAAGCTCCATATCCAATAGCCTTCTCTTCTCTTCTCGATCTTTTCTTCTCTCCTCTCCTCCTATATATATATATATATATATATATATATATATATATATATATATATATATATATATATATATATATATATATATATATATATATATATATATATATATATATATATATATATATATATATATATATATATAAAATAGTGAATTGAATAGGAATTTATTATTTTTCACTTCTTTATCACACTTGGCCCTATTACTTTTTTTTTTTTTTTTTTTTTTTTTCCTCTACTTTTTCCATTAGTACTTCTAAGAAGGAAACGATGAAGAATTCAAATTTCCACTCAACATTTCTAGCTCTTAACCAATAAACTCATCGAAATGAGAATAAAAATAAAATAAAAAAAGCAGAAAAATAGAATTGAAAGCAAAGAACGGAGTCATAGAATAAGCAAGAAGAAAAGAATGGAGTCTACTCAAAACTTGGAATCACTCTTATTCTTTGCACGTAAGGAATCCCCCTCTCAGTGCGTGCGATAAAAGAGCTTAAAACTGCCTCTTTTTTTTTCATCTCTTACTCCTAAGTGAATGTTTTTCAACGGCTTAATATTGAATTCTTTTATTATAAAAGAAGAATGATGGAAGCACGTGAGCGGATGGTTTCGGATTATGGAGTAGGTTTTTAGAGAATGTAATTATGATTAAATCGTATGTTAAGATGAAAATTGAATCCTTTTCCTCAAACCAAAAAGCATTTAGATTACGACTTTTAAAGACCATTTTCAGACGAGAAAGTGGAGAAATTAAATTAGGAAATACTTTTTCTTGATTATTTAATCTTATCAAAGAAAATGGGATTTTTTTCGCATTTTCTTTTTTAAAAGAAGGCAGACTATTTTAAAAGTGATTACAATACGGAAAATGATCGTAGCTCCCTCTTTAAGACCTATTTTGTGTTTTCATGTAAAAGGGGGTCTTAGAATTTCATTGTTAAAGTTTTTTTTTCTTCTTTTTTTCTTTTTAAAGATTCCAGGAAGAAATCAAGAATGAATCATACGTTCTACAAATAATAATATATATATATATATATATATATATATATATATATATATATATATATATATATATATATATATATATATATATATATATATATATATATATATATATATATATATATATATATATATATATATATATCGGGAGGACGTTACGCCGTCTGAAGGGATGCAAGTTCCTCCTCCTGGGCATAATCCGAGGAGTGATAGAATGGACTAGACCATTCCGTTTAACTCCGTTGCCCATTGGTTCGTTCCTTTTCACGTTTTACCTTCTACGAAGGTCTCTAGTATACCTTCATCTCATATTGGTCATATTGGAGTGTTTATGCTCCCATTACCTCTCCACCTCATTTCTTCACATGTTCCTACAAATTTACAATCGTTATACCTTTTTAAACAAAACAAAATGCGAAATATAAAGCTGCCTCAGGGATTCTTGGAGGGGTGGCATCCAAAGAATGCCCCCCTTTTCATCCCTCACCCCGTCACCACTTGGGAATTGGCAGTCTCCGATGAATGATAGGGATAGTGCCGTCAGGAACTCCCATCCAACTTGAATCGGTGCACTGTCTTCTTTTTTCTTTAATTTCTACAACATTCGCGGTTTTTTTTTTATTTCCCCATTGTCGAACAACAACTCTCTTCTTCTAAACCTCATCTCTTGTTCTTAACCAAATTCAGGTACTTGGGTGCTCTGAGAGCAAACCTTATTCTGTTATCCCCCACTGTATTTATTCTCAATTTTCAGCCAAAAGTGGATGCTGTGCATATGTGAGCAACGATGTTAGTTTTCATGCCTTTAATTTGGAGTCTTCTGAATTCTCTACTTTATGGCTTCAGCTTTCTTGTCATTTTATTACTAAATTTATTTGTTCTGTCTATTTATCTGCTAATTAAAAAAAAATTCTTCGACTATTTAAACTCCAAAAAAATGCACATTCTTTCTTCTACTCATTTCTCCGAAATCATCATTTTAGGTAATTTCAATGTTCACCGCCGCCAATGGCTTACATCTAGTCCTTATGATCTGGCTTGTGAACTCACCTACCACTTTTTTATCCAGAACAACCTTGAGCAGATGTGCAACTCTCCACCCGTATCCCTGACCGTCTTGGTGATGAACCCAACATACTTCACATTTTCTTAACCTCTTATCCTTCTCCTTATACTGTTAAGCTCTTTCTTACTCTAGGTTCATTATGATCACCTTATCTCCGTTTCTTGTTCTGTCTTCCGCAAGAACGGTCCCCACCTTCTGCGAGGAGACGCTTCTGGCATTTCAGAGCTGCTAACTGGTCTAACTTACGGTTGTACTTCGGTGATTTCCCATGGAATGATTACTGCTTCCGTGAGAGGGGTTCCTCAGAATGTGCTGAGCGCATAACCGAGGTAATTCACTCTGGCATGGAGGCGTACATTCCACATTCTATCCCTTCAATTAAACCTAAAAAACACTTGAGTTAACTCTGCTTGATCTCGTGCTATCTGCCGCAGGGATGCTACCCTCGGGGATTTCCGTTGTTTTCAAACCCCAGAAATTCGTTCAACTTATATTTATTAACTGAATCGTAAAAAATCTACTATTCGTGACACCAAAAACTCTTTTCTCCGTCCTAAATGCAATGATCTTCCTCGTTTCTCTTCCTCTCGCCCTTTCTGGCATTTTTCAAAAAATGTCAACTCTAACTTTTTTCCTTCCTCTTTTTCTCCTCTGATGACATAACTGCCGTTTTAACTTCTACTAAAGCTGAACTTTTAGCTTAAACTTTTGCCTCTACCTTTACCTTGGACCATTCCGGAGCTATTCTTCCTTTAACCCCCTCCAACTCATTTATATATAATATTGTAATTTCTTCTAAAGATGTCATTTCTGCTCTCTCTGAGCTTAGCACTAAGAAGGCGCATGGTTCTAATGGTATTTCTCCCGTGGTTCTCAAAACATGCGCTTCTTAATAAACTATTTCGTCAGTCCCTCTGCTTCGACCTTCCCTTTTTGCTGGAAACGTGCGCTTATTCAGCCTGAGCCGAAGAAGAGGGAACTCCTTTCAACCCTTTAAGTCTCTTAATATTTCTTTAACCTCCGTTCTGTCTAAAGTTTTCGAATCTACCCTTAACAGGAAGATTTGGAAACAACTCATTTCTTCCAATCTTAGCTCTAATCTTACACCCGCTCTACTATTCCTATAAAGTGATTTAATATCCTCAATTTCATACTCTCTCAAAACCTCCCACAGTTTCCGCCTATCCACCCTATCATAAGATTTCTCTAAGTCTATAAAATACATATACACATCCTTCCTTTTTTCTCTCTTTTTTCTTCAATCATTCTTAAAGTAAAAACCTGATCCATACACCCTCTTCCCACTCTAAAACCTCCTTGTTGCTCACTTTTTATTTCATTTTCCCCTATCTTTTCCAATAAGATTCTCCCATACGCTTTACCCACTATAATAAGCAAACTGATACCCCTATAACTCCCACAGTCAAATTTATCACCTTTTCCCTTAAATAAAGGAACCATTCACCCATCTTGCCAATATTGAGGTACCTTCTCCATTACTCAACATAAGTTAAATAACCTCACTGACCAATTTATTACACTTACCCCCCCCCCTTCCCAATAACATCTCTCCGCTTATCCAATCCAAACCTGTCGATTTACCTCTCTTCACTTTCTTCAGAGCTTTACCTATTTCCTCTATCGAAATCTCACCATCAACCTCCTCTTCCAATCTTCCCCTATCTCTCTCTCCAACACCTCAACTTCCCTCCTTACCTCATTCACATTCAAGAGCTTACTAAAGTATTCTACCCATCTAGCTCTAACCTCACTTTCCATCTGCCTTATTTCTCTGTCTAACCCTTTTACCCCATCTCTCAATACCTCCCTCTTATTCCTAACGTTAGTCACCTCCTTCCAAAACATCTTACTCCTTTCTCTAAAACTCTCAACTATCATATTATCCCATTTTTCATCTGCTTTTTCTTTCTCTTTCCTTACCTCCCCTTTGGCTATCCTCTTCTTTACCTTATATGATTCCCAATCTTCTAAACTTTTTGTGCTCAAATATTTTTCAAACACCTACTTTTTTTTCCTTTACCACTATATTCACCTCTTCACACCACCATTCACTTGCCTTTCTTTTACACTTTCCTCCCACTCTCCTCACCCTACATACATTCCTTGCATTTTCTACCATTGCCACCTTAAACCTCCCCAACTACTCCTCCCCACCCCCTAATTCTCATCTTCTTACCTCTTCCCATCCTATATATAGCTCTCTTTTAAAATGTTCCCCTACTTTCCTCTCATACAGTCTTTCACTTTCATAATTTCTACACCCCTCCCCAGTCATCCAATCTTTCTCCATCCCCCTTTCGCTCTAATCTTGGCTAGCACCAAAAAATGATACGAAATACCTCCAGCGGATCTCCTAAACACATTCACGTCTAATAATCTATCCCTTATCCTCTCCCTAATACATATATAGTCTATCAAACCCCTTTCTCCATTTACCCCACTAACCCAGGTCATATATATATATATATATATATATATATATATATATATATATATATATATATATATAATATATATATATATATATATATATATATATATATATATATATATATATATATATTATTATTTTTTTTTTTTTTTTTTTTTTTTTTTTTTTTTTTTTTTTTTTTTTTATTTTATTTTTAAAAAAAATTAAAAACATATTTTGTAATGAAATATTAAATATCGAAAAATGATATTTTATTCATCTCTCTCTCTCTCTCTCTCTCTCTCTCTCTCTCTCTCTCTCTCTCTCTCTCTCTCTCTCTCTCTCTCTCTCTCTCTCTCTCTTTCTCTCTCTGAAGTGCAATATTTTATTATATTTTGTTTTTTTAAAGGGACATCATTCTTTTGCAGTTTAAAATCAATAAAAGGATACTATAACATTCTTGCAATATTTGATCCTTTTTTTATATCTACTCTTTTTCTTTGTCTTTTTTTTTTATTCTCTCTCGATTTCTTCATGTATGTATGTATGCATGTTTGTATATATGTATGTATGAATGTATTAACTATGTCAGTTGAGGTGTTTATTTTTCTAACAATTTTCTTTTTTAATTATTCTCTCTCTCTCTCTCTCTCTCTCTCTCTCTCTCTCTCTCTCTCTCTCTCTCTCTCTCTCTCTCTCTCTCTCTCTCTCTCTCTCTTCTTAAATTTTTTTTAATTTGTGCATTTTTTTCAGGCTTTTATTCACTTATTCTGTACACAATTTTAACTATAATTTTTATTACTTTTGATATATTATTTGCTGATACATGCAAAATAAAAAATATTTCCAAAATTTGATATTCCTTATATAATAAATACTAAATATCACATAATTGATATTATAAAAATCTTCAAAACTCAAACAAGCAGTATTATTTTACATTGTGTAACAATAAATTAAATAATATTTTATATACATTACAAATCATACTATTACTTTTCTCTATAATAAAAAAATGATAAAAGAGACGAGTGGCATTACTGAATATGAAGAATATTCAGTTTTTCTTAACTTCTCCTCCAATAGCATTTGTTATAATCATACCATAATTTCTAATATTTTCTTCCATCCTTTCAAACTGAACTGCCCATTCGGCTGCAAACTTTATCCAGAAAAGAGCGAAAGAATCCTACGCCGACTTACTGTAGTACTAAATGGGTAGAAGGTATTCGGTAAGGATACTACTTAGGAATGGTGACATTTTAGGTTGCAACGCCAGGTGAAGTATTGTCGAAGTCATTACAGTTCCTTCTTGTGGCCTGTTCATCCGGGTTAGAATAATATTATTAATCGATCTAATTACTCCCATTCTCCACTACTCAATTAACATCTTCTAAAAGTCGTCAAATTTTAAGGGTACAGAGTTTGGATTTAGAATTTGTCTTGAACGTTCGAATTCCAAGTAGTAAACTTTCAAAAGGGCAACCGTGTCTTCTATAGTTAGAACAGACTATGAGGATGTTACCAACAACTGTATAACATCAACGAAAGGGTTTCCCCAGTAGCTTTCCTACCAATCCAAGAGTATCGGGTATTTCTGCTTATCTTCAGTATTTCTGTTAGGGAACATCCAGTTACCAACCCAGCAATCCCCATGAACTAGACTTTTTAATTGTACATCTTTCTTGAAGTGCTACTTAACAATAATATTTATCTAGGTAAGCAGTTGATGTAGTATTTGGATCAATTTATCATCATCACTAAATTTATACGATCTTTTCAACAATTTAATACTCAATTTTATAGACTTCCTTGCCATGACCCTTTCTAGACGATTCATCTTATCTGTTGCCCACATGGAATTTGCTTATGGATTCTATTCTTGTTCATAGATATTCAAACAACCGTGCAGTCTACCGAGGACTGTAAACGTTTGTGATAGATGGTCTTTATCAAATCCCTCTATGCGACACAAGTTTTTATAATCGGAGGACAAGTCTTCCAAAATCAGAGAAACATCAATTTCAAATCCAAAGATTATTCCTTTAATGTGAGGAATATTACAAGAATTTTCTGGAGAATTGTTTAGTTTCTCAACTACCCAAGGCATTACTTTAGTATAAAATTCTGATTCCTTCTGAGTCCCATTTGTCAATTGAAGCAGTGTTCTTTCGAAAGGATCTCCTGGCTTAAGCTTAACAATTAAATCAGTTTCCTCTACAGATCCATTAGAATCATCATCCCTAAATGTAGTAGAACAGACAGACTTTAATGTTGTTTCAGTTTCCTATTCCTCACAGCATGTCATTACTCTAAGCTAGAGAATTTTTCCTCTGTAAGATTCTCCTTTATTTTTGAGATGAGTTGCTCGTACTCCTACAACTAATGGTTTTGTAGCAGATTTCAATATTGAAGTATCGTTATCTGATAAGCCTTTGAATTTATCTACTACTGCTTATACCCACTTATTCGTTAAGGGTTTCATTGTTTCATTCTTTATTGTTGACATTATCAGCACAATCTTTTAACTATAAAGTTAACTTTAAGATTTCAGGGAAATTTCACTATTTTATAAGCATTTGAATTTGTAGTTTTAGCATATCGCACAATATGTGAATGATCCTAATCTAAAACAAAAATGCCAAGTTGAATACAAAAAATTTCAAGTTATTTGAAGAAAATAATATAAAAGTTGAAAAAAAAATATTTATTTTAATATTAGTTGCGGTTTTTATTGTTTTATTTTACTTTTTGAGCTTCACAGCAACACAAAAAAAAAGTGTAAAACTATTTTAAAATGTTAAAATTTTGACTAAATAACATTTTCATAAATGGAAAAAGGTTACTTAATTTTTAATTTTTTGAATCCATAATATTACAATATATATAAATCATCATCATCATCATCATCACCGTCCACCTGTCAGGTGCTATTCCTCCAGAATCTTGTTAGATCCTGTGCGAAGATCAGCCTTGGTTACTTGAGCAGCTTCAATTTTACGTAGCCGGCTTACTGGGCCTGTCGCTGCAACTTCCCATTGTTTCCTATGATAGAAAATCTGTGGGAAGAAATTTGTAACTGTTAGATCTGGATGCCCGCAATGAATCCCAACCTCTTCTGAATAGATTTTAAGTCGTGTAGGCCTAAATCTTGCAATGCTCATTTGAATACTTTAATTTTAGATGATAAAAGGAATATACTTCAATATATATATATATATATATATATATATATATATATATATATATATATATATATATATATATATATATATATATATATATATATATATATATATATATATATATATATATATAACAGAGCAGAGGAGTTGAAAAGGATAGCTAAGGAACAATCATGGGAAAGAATAGGAGAACAACTTAGACAGGATATGAGAGGAACTAAGAAGCTAATTTACAACATCTCAAGGAAGTTTAAGAAGGGAGAAGCAGCAGCGTCTCATGCAGTAAAAGATAAAGATGGTATATTGCAAGTTGAGCCGAAGAAGGTTCAGAGTAGATGGCGGGAATACTACTCTGAGTTGTACAATGGAAGGGTGGAGGTCTTGGTTGAACCAGTGCAACAGGTTGATTTGGCAGAGGGTCGAGAGGAGGAAAGGTCAATTACTTTGGATGAGGTTAAAAATGCAATAAGTGGCATGAAAAATGGGAAGAGCCCGGGATGTGACGAATTACCAGCGGAAATTTTCAAAGCTGGGGAAGATGTGGTGTTGTGGATGTTTAGAATGATTGACGGTTTTTGGAAGGAGGAGAGAGTACCAAGAGAGTGGGGTAAAGCGATTATATGTCCAGTGTTTAAGAAGAACGACAAAAGTGATTGTAACAACTATAGAGGTGTATCTTTGCTTAACCATACATGTAAAATATATGAAAGAATATTGGAAAAAAGGTTGAGAGAGATGGTTGAAAATAAACTGAATGAGGCTCAACATGGATTTAGACCAGGTAGGGGAACTACGGACCTAATATTTAGTCTCAAGATGTTAATAGAGAAAAACTGGGAATGGGCAAAAGATATATATCTGGCATTTGTCGATTTGGAAAAGGCTTTCGATACTGTGCCCAGAGAGAGATTGTGGGATGCACTAAGTGACCCATACTACGCAATAGACCCAAAGCTTATCAGAGTAATAAAGGGTATGTATGAAGTAAGTAAGAGCGCAGTTAGAACGTCATATGGTGTGGGAGACTGGTTTGATGTGACAGCTGGGGTTAGACAGGGAGGAGTGCTATCGCCGCTGCTTTTCATAATATTTATGGATAGATGCATAAGAGAAGTGGGTCTCGAGGAGGAGGTGGGTCTGTTGATGATGTATGCTGATGACATAGCGGTAGTTTCAAAGGACATGGTATCTTTGCAGGAAGCCATAAATAGGTGGTTCGATGTTCTACAACTAGAAGGAATGAAAATAAATAAGGAAAAGACTGAGGTGATGAAAATCTCGAGAGTACAGGATGGTACTGTAATACGAGTGGAGGGTGTGTTGGTGAAAGAAGCAGAAAAGTTTAGCTATTTGGGGGTCACAGTGAACTCAAACGGAGATATGGCAAGGGAAATTGAGGAAAGAATTGATAAATTCTCGAGAGGGGTGAGGCAATTATACCCACTCTTGAGAAATAGACACGTGCCAAGGAGGGTGAAGGTGCTTGTATACACAACGATGCTGCGACCAATGCTCATGTATGGTTCGGAGGCATGGACATTAACAACCCGAACTAAAAGCAGGGTGGAGGCTGCAGAAATGAAGGGTCCTTAGGTTGATAGTAGGAGTGAGCAGATGGGAGAGAAGGAGAAGTTCAGAAATTAGGGAGGAATTGGAAGTGGCGCCTATACTGGACTTGGTAGAGAGACAGCAGCTGAAGTGGTATGGACATGTCAGGAGGATGGATGGTGGGAGATACCCTGCCATATTTTATGACTGGCATCCTGAGGGGGGACGACCAGTGGGAAGACCGAGGAAGAGATGGAGGGATGGAGTGTCGGAACGCCATTCTGAAGAGAGGACGCACCATTGCAGAAGTGGAAGAGGAGGAAGTATACCGGAACAGAGGCGTGTGGAGGGGCTTCGTAAATGACAGGGCGTTGCCCTAATCTTTGCGCTTGGTGAGAAAGGTGAGAAATATATATATATATATATATATATATATATATATATATATATATATATATATATATATATATATATATATATATATATATATATATATATAGTAATTTGACATTGTAGCAAATGGTTTTATTAAAAAATGAATTGACATGAAAGAGTGAGAAAAATCAGAAGAAGAAGGAAAGAAGAAGAAGAAGAAGAAGAAGAAGAATAAGAAGAAGAAGAAGAAGAAGAAAACTTGAAATAGAACTTTTACATGAAGCATTATTGTGTTTCTTCTAGAGAAAAATAAAGGAAAGAATTCAACAAAGCCGAACCACTGACAATAACACCCCATGGGATATATATTTCTTTCCATGTGGGATGGATATTCAGCAGGGCGACAGGGCTTGTAGATAAAGCATTTAAATTCATGCTTTTATCGACCTAAGGATTGGCATAGGACACCAGTGCTGAAAAAAGTTTATTTCCTCTAAAAACTTAACTTGAAAGAGTTTAGAGATAAAATGTAAAATAATATCAGCTCATCAGACAGTTAAAATCTTTAGTAGGAGTGGATGAAGATCATATCATATATATATATATATATATATATATATATATATATATATATATATATATATATATATATATATATATATATATATATATATATATATATATATATATATATATAGATAGATAGATAGATAGATAGATAGATAGATAGATAGATAGATAGATAAATAGATAAAAAGGAAGACAGAGGGACAGACAGAAAGACACAGACAAATAGATAGATACATATATAGATAGATAGATAGGTAAATAGATAGAGAGATAAATAGATAAATAGATAAATAAATAGATAAATAGATAGACAGACAGACAGATAAATATATATATATATATATATACATATATATATATATATATATATATATATATATATATATATATATATATATATATATATATATATATATATATATATATATATATATATATATATATAAATAGATAAATAGTAGGTGTAAGATATATAAATAGATAAACATACATACAGACAGACAGATAGATAGATAGATAGATAGATAGATAGTTGGTAGTGACAGAACCTATTTATCCTTCAGACGGAGTTTGATAAAGCTATCGTGACCAGAACTAGTCTAACCCTTTCAGCTTTATTAATTAAAGCCAACTAAATTTAGATAATTATATCTTCAACCTATTATTTAAAGTATTAAGGAACTATTCATTTATTATCTTTACTATTAATGGACTGCTCTTCTGTGCTCACTTGTCGCATGACACTTCATTTGAGGAGGAAGATCGCATAAATGATTAATCTCTTCTCTCACTGTTATTCACTCAGACTACAGATTAAGTACCATTAAAAAGAATGGTTTGGAAAACTTTCTTCTTCTTCCCCGACTTCATATTTGACTTACATTTCTTTTAGTTGAAATTTATCTTTGCATGTCGGATTTTAATTTTGGATAAGTGTTCGGTTTTCTCCCCG
>SEYY01013920.1:57500-62500 GCA_009176605.1 Armadillidium nasatum | reverse complement strand
ATAATAATAATAATAATAATAATAATAATAATAATTAATAATAATAATAATAATTTTTTTTTTTAAAATAATTTTTTAAAATTAAATATTTTAAAATTTTATTTATTTTTATAAATGATAATAAAAATAAAAAAAAAAAATTATTGTGTTAAATTAATTAAATTTTGTAAATTAAAATTAATATCTAAAAATTAACTTTTGAATTCTATTATAATGAATATTGTTTTACCCCCATTTTTAAAGCAAGCTAAGATTACTTACCAGCATTCATTCCTTAGTTTTATTTGGCTTTGCTTTGCATTTTCTGATTTAGTTCTTATTCCTTATTTCTTATTCCTTATTCCTTATTCTTTATTCCTTATTCCTTATTTCTTATTCTTTATTTCTTATTCTTTATTTCTTATTTCTTATTCCTTATTCCTTATTCCTTATTTCTTATCTCTTATTCCTTATTCTTTATTCCTTATTCCTTTTTCCTTTTAGCCCTCATTCCTTATTTGTTATTCCTTATTCGTTATTCGTTATTTTTTGTTTCTTATCCCTTATTCCTTCTTCCTTCTCCCCATATTTTTTATTTCTTGTTTCCTATTCCTTGTTTCTTATTTCTTATTTCTTGTTTCTTATCCCTTATTCCTTATTTCTTATTTCTTATTCCGTACAACTCACATAGTGGCAACGTTCAAAATTATTGTCGGATTTTGTTATGAAAGAATTGGAAGGATGTGTTATTTAGTTATTTTTATTTTAGGAGAGGGAGTCTTGAGTAATATATTTTTTTGAGTGTGTAGAGTGATGTATCTTTTTTTAGTCTAGAATAATATATCTTTTTGAGTCTAGAATAATATATCTTTTCTGAGTCTATAATAATATATCTTTTTGAGTCTAGAATGATGTATCTTTTTTTAGTCTAGAATAATATAGTTTTTTTTGAGTCTAAAATTATAAACCTTTATTGAGTCTAGAATAATCTATCTTTTTTTTTAAAATTTAGAATGATATATCTTTTAGAGCGTTTAATATTTCATGTGTTTTCGAGTCTCGAATAATGTATCTGTTTTTACACTTCTTAATTCTATTTGATTCTTTCAATTTTAAAGTAAGACATTGGAATCTTTTTTGGTATTGATATAGAAGTAGTAAAGACAAAATTCCGTGAAGTTGGAGATTCTAAGTGGCTTATAATACACCTTCATTGGAACTTCACGATTCCAGCAATACCATCTTGGGTTTGATTCTATTATCACCATTTCCTTCTCTGTGTTTCTTTGAAGATTCTAACGACTTCCTTTCAATCTTCATCACAAATTTTTGCTTATTTTCTTCTTATCAAATTCACTTTAATGGATCATCAAAAATATTGTGTTGATTTTTGCACCAGCCTTCAATTCTTTAATAATTTTTAGTTTATACACTACAAAAATTGTCCTAGCGAATCGTTGGGACAAGGAGCAAAAATGTTAACAAAATTTTTTCAGTTATTTTCTTATTAGAAAATAAATAGATGAAGCGACTTTCTTATGTTTAACATGTCTTTTTTTCTCTTTTGAAAATTTTACTGTGACATTTTTGCCACTTGTCCCAACGATTCGTTGGGACAATTTTTGCAGTGTAATCATTTTTAAAGCCAAGACCTTGGAGTCTGGATTCTTTTTATAAGACTTTGATCCCAGATTTATCAACTATTACTATTATATTATATTATTATTACTATTATATTATATAACTATTACTATTATATTTAATCAGTAAAGTAAAAAAAATTTTCTCATAAAGTTAACTTATTATTTTGATTATCCATCTACATATTTCTTTATTCAAAAATCATTGCTAGGATTTGCATTCACATAAAAATTAACATTTAAAAATATGAAATAAAGAAAAATAATGCCTATGTTCGGTAAAATCAAGAGTGACGTCACGCTTAAGCCAGCTGCACCGAAAATATTTAACAGAATCTTGATTTTCGTGGGACAATTCGCTGTTGCAATTATAAGATGATCTATATAAACAAACGTAAATATATTTTAAAATATAATTTAATCAATCATTTAATTAATGTAATTATTATTATTTAATTATTACTCCATGTCATTTAATTAATATCATAAAAGCCATATATAGGATAAAAGATGACGTATGAGTAAAAAGAAGGTTTTAAAAAGACTTTGACGGCAGCCATGATTAAAAATATTGGAACCAATGAAATTCTGAATAATTGAAAATAATTAATTTACTTCTTTTAAAACAAATTAATGATCTGAAAATGCTAAAATAATTATCCGTAATAATTTGCAAGAAAATCTACCTGAGTAGAATTTACAAAAGGTATTTATTCTAATAGATAGAAATTTCTATCTTCAACACTTCGCTTTAGCAATCTTAAAAATCTTCAGGTAATTTTAACCCTTGAACATCTCCATAATTAAAGAAAAAAAAAACATATCACTTTAATACTGAAGAAGAATCTACAGTAATAACAAATCATATTTAATGATTTTTTTAATTTATTATTTATATCAACACTAGTTTTCCCAATTGCATTTTTAAAATCATGTTTTAATATTATTATTATTATTATTATTATTATTATTATTATTATTATTATTATTATTATTATTATTATTATTATTATCATTATTATTAAATATTCTCTTGGAGGTTTTAACAAATTTAAATATCGTTTCTACTTGACCATTTACATAAACCTTAGGATCTAGACGATAAATAAAAGAAATTCTCGAATCAAAAAATCCCGTTTGTGTTTTCTGCAAACATTCCACAAAGCTTTATTTGAGATAGTGTTGATGGTCGCGCATTTTGGCTTATTTTTATAACAAATACTAATTCTCAATAACAATGCACATCTATGCAAACAACTGAAAGACACTTGAAAATACTAAATCTAATGAGAATTCCTCAAAATCTGCAATGCAACTAATATTTTTTTTTTTTTTTTTTTTTTTTTTTACCACACCCCAGGTAGGACTTTCGTCCTGTCAGTAGGATCTTCCGAGGAAGATCCTTGGGTTTCTTGGGCCCACGGCAGATACCGCTGGCTGGGCCAGGCCTATCGCGGATGCCGGAGACTATTAGTTACAGCAACTGGTCTTCTTTCAGTTTACCGCTGAACCACTTATATATACATATAATATATATATATATAATATAATACATATATTGCCAAAATCAATTCACCTTTTGCTACAACTACTACTATTAATAACAATAAAAGTAATGGTAATAATAATAATAATAATAGTAATAATATGAATAATAAATTTATAAATAATAATAATAATAATAATAATAATAATAATATAATAATAATATATTATTATTATTATTATAATAATATATAATAATAATAATAATAATAATAATAATAATAATAATAATAATATATAATAATAATAATAATAATAATAATAATAATAATAATAATAATAATAATAATAATAATAATAAATAATAATAATAATAATAATAATAATAATAATAATAATAATAATAATAATAATAATAATAATAATAATAATAATATAATAATATATAATAATAATGATAAAAATAATTATAAAAAATAATGATATAATAATAATAATAAATTTAATAATAAAATAATAATGATAAATATAATAATGAAATAATAATAATGATAATAATAATAATAATAATAATAATAATAATAATAATAATAATAATAATAATAATAATAATAATAATAAAAATAATAATAATAAAAATAATAATAATAGTAATGATAATAATATTCTGAGCAAAGAGGAGAATAAATAATAAAGCCGATTTATGCATGAAGAGGGAGTTTACTCATTTCAATTTAACTTTTGAATTAAAATTTCTTATGAGCAATGAAATGAAAATTTTTTATTGTCACCTCTCTCTCTTTCTCTCTCTCTCTTTTTCTATCTTCTCTGTTTCTCTATCTCTCTCTCTCTCTATATCTGTCTCTCTTTGTCTTTCAATCTATTTTCAATCAATTTTTTCATATCTCTCTCTCTCTTTAATTCTATTTTCTATTCATTCTGTCATTTCCCTCTTTCTCCCTTGATCACTTACTCTCTCTCACTCCCTCTGTTTTTCGTTCTATTTTTCTTTCGTTCTCTCTCTCTCTCTCTCTCTCTTTAAATGAGTTTGCATGTGTATATATTTGTTTCCGTACTCGCATAAAACTTAAATATTCTCCTGTTTTAGTTTATGCTTCACGTAAGATTAATTTAGATCATATGTAATTTTATATATATATATATATATATATATATATATATATATATATATATATATATATATATAATATATATATATATATATATATATATATATATATATATATATATATATATATATATATATATTATATATATATATATATATATATATATATATAATATATATATATATATATATATATATATATATATATATAATATATATATATATATATATATATATATATATATATATATATATATAATATATATATATATATATATATATATATATATATATATATATATATATTATATATATATATATTATAATATATTATATATATATATATATATATATATATATATATATATATATATATATATATATATATATATATATATATAATATATATATATTATATATATATATATATATATATATATATATATATATATATATATATATATATATATATATATATATATATATATATATATATATATATATATTATATATATATAATATATATATATATATATATATATATATAATATATATTATATATATATATATATATATATATATATATATATATTATATATATATATTTATACACTACACCATATCCTGCATGATGCAGGGTGGAGTCAACTGCAGGAAAATTCCTGCAGTCGTACATGGGAATATATATATATATAAAAAAAAAAGTGGGTAAAAGAATCCCAGCCCCTAGAACCATGCGAAGAACTATTCTTCATGATCCAACCTTG
>SEYY01013920.1:35000-52500 GCA_009176605.1 Armadillidium nasatum | reverse complement strand
TCTTTTATAAAAAAATAAATAACAACTTATTTCGACTGTGAATGATTCAATAACTCCCTATTTAATGACTCAGTAACTCTTTATTTAATGATTCATTAACTCTCTATTTAATGATTCAGTAACTCCCTATAATATTTTCAATGATTCAGTGACTCAATATTTAATGATTCAGTAACTTACTATTTAATGAATCAGTAACTCACTATATAATGATTCAGTAACTCCCCATTTAATGATTGAGTAATTCACAATTTAATGATTCAGTAACTCCCTATTTCATGATTCATTGACTCACTATTTAATGATTCAGTAACTCACTATTTAATCTGTCATCACCTGTTTCAATTTTTTTTTATATACAAACTGTAATAGAAGTCTGAAAATAATATAACCTGAGAATTCGTATAGAAAAAAATTAACAAATTCTGGATTATAAAGATGGCCATAATGATAGAAGAGGATTAATCTAAGATTGTCGTTTTCTAGTATCTTTCAAAGTGCTCTTGAGTGAAAAAAATGATTAAATTTGCATAAAAAACGAGCAAGCCAAGGGTTTCCAGTATTCACGCATTCACACAAAATTCATGTACACAAGTAAATCAACACTTTTGTTACGAGAGTGATGCAAAGGTAGTGGATTTGCCGTTGTAGCACTTATAGAAAATAGAAAATAGAAAATATATCACTAATTTCTTCCTAATACTACTACTACTGCTACTATTAATAATAATTATAATATTAATAATAATAATAATAATAATAATAATAATAATAATAATAATAATAATAATAATAATAATAATAATATAAAAATAGAGAGCTTTAAATATTATTTCATCAGAATTATTCCATACCAGTAAATATTTAGCTCAAATATGTATATTATATATATATATATATATATATATATATATATATATATATATATATTTTTATTATATATATATATATTTATATATTATTAAAATTTAAATACTTTATAAAACGTAAAATAAAATAAAATTTATACTTCACTTTCTTGATCCATAAAAATAAATTTTGAAGTTAGGTTTATATTATTTATTTTTACTCTTCTTTGAGATATTAGTCGCATATATCCTCCATTGATGAGAATTCGTGCGACATGTCTATCCACACAGTTTCTGCTCACGCTTTTGACCTCAGATTTAACAGCTATGCTCAATCTTACGTGTAAAGTATATGGTAAAGTATCGATGGTAAAGTCTGGAGAACCTTTCCTTCATCAATTTTCCCTACATACTTTGACTTTCACACTTTTAAATCATTTACGGAGATTTGTCGGCCATTAACTTGGCTCTGGTCAAAAGGATTTTTCACAATTCTGGTAGAATTTAAGTAGGCGTTTTGAATTTTCCCACCAGAAGGGACATAAAAATAAAGTGTCATTCCCTTTCTAAAAGTACAACCATTTTTGTTAAAGATTTTTTTTTAATATATATATATATATAATATATATATATATTTTTTTATATATATATATATATATATTATTTAAGAGGAAAACTAAAATAACTTCAATTTCACACGAAAATTTCAAATTAGTCCCTATTGAGAAGATCAACGCTGTTTTGGGGAAAAAGTTTAGGACAAAAAAAATTTTTTTTTTTTTTTCGAAAGTGACCGCCAAAACTTTTTGCTGCGTGATATACGAGTATTTCTAACGATTTAGGAACAGAATATTTATGCCCTTTATATATGTATATATATATATATATATATATATATATATATATATATATATAATATATATATATATATATATATATATATATATATAATATATATATATATATGTATATATATATATATATGTATATATATATATATATATATATATATATATATATATATATATATATATATATATATATATATAATATATATATATATATAATATATAATATATATAATATATATATGTGTGTTGTGTGTGTGTGTGTGTGTGTGTGTGTGTGTGTGTGTGTGTGTGTATGTGTATGCTTTTGTGCGTGTGCTCACGATTCTGTTTGAATTTATAAGCGCTGCATAAGCTTTTGTTCCAATATAAATTCATTATATCCAAGAAACAAATAAATTTAAGAGCCTAAAATAGTTGGAAAAAGAAAAGAGCATTTAAACTAAAGCAAAAATAAAATCTAAGAAATAAATTTCGAATGTTTCTCGTATTGTAAATTTTGGTGTATTCGATTTCAAGAAAAGCAAATACCACTCCAATCAGAGCTACTTTTTTTGTGTGTGTGTGTGGGGGGAGGGGGAGGAAGGAGGGGGAGATAAAAAAAGAAAAGAAAGAAAAACATTGTGAGAAAACAATGGCTCCCATTCCTCTCTTCAAACATTGGTCTTCTCTTCGGTGTAAGTTCTCTTCGGAAATCTAAGAGCAGGTTTCTGTATTCGTTATTGTTCCCAACGAGAACACTTCATTAGTCTTGAGTAACCTTGTACAATTGTTTACAAATCCTGAGTTTGGCTGGTTAGGCTTTGGTCTTGTTGGCTCTTATTTCGAAGAGTGAAAAAAAAGGGAAATTGGAAAGGTTTCCCTGTTGATGTTCGGGGTTAAAGAGATTTTTTCGTTGCTTATTTTAAGGTTATGGGAATCGAGAGAGGCTTTTCAAAATATTTGTTTAGAATGAGTTCCAATATTGCTTTTGCATTATTTCAATTATTTATTATTTCAATTATTTATTATTTCAATTATTTATTATTTCAAACTTTCTCTACTCTACTTATTTTGGTGTCTTTCATTTTTTTGTTCAAGTTTTTAGTTTTGTAAATAAAAGAACAAAAAAGCAAGTAAATAAATAAAAAAATTAATATATTTCTAAAATTATTTTTAAAAATGTATTAATTTTTTGTTAAATCATCTATGCTTTTTTATCAATTTAATTAACAAGTTAATATTAAAATTACTTTTGTAAATAAAGGAACAAATAAATAAATAAATAAAATTAATTACTTAATAAAATTATCTTTAAAAATGTATTCATATTCTGTTATTTTCATCTATTTTTTTATGAATTTAATTAAGAAGCTAAAATTAAAATACAAATTTTACCAATTCCTTTAACAAAGTAAATTTGGGAAATTTTTAGTACTTTATATCTTTCATTGCTATAATAATTTGAAAACATAAAAGTACAAAAAGAACCAATTTTAAAATGGAGCAAATTTTAAAATGGAGAAAATTTATTGATTTTGCACTCTGTTCTCAGAATTTTTATATGATCAAGCAGTGGATTATTAAGAATGGAACCCCACCAATTTCTAAGCTAATAATTGAAAAATTAAAATAAATTTTTAAATAAATTTAAAAATGAAATAAAATAAAACAACAGAGCCGGATTGGTGGAAAATTCTAATAAAGGAATTTAGAATGAAAACGTTTCGAACCAACCAGTTTTATAGCAAATAATTTTTGAGTATTTTTTTGAAGTAAAAATTGTTTTGAGTAGTTTTTAGAAGTGAATTTTTTAGTAGCTTTTTGAAGTAAAAATTTTTAAGTAGTTTTTAAAGTAAAAATTTTTTTGAGTAGTTTTTGAAACGAAATTTTTTTTGAGTAGTTTTTTTAAAGTAGAATTTTACTACAATGATATAAAAGTTTCTTTTTTTAATTTAAATATACCACCGCTACTGAGATTTTATGCACCAATAATGTATGCATTTTCATATACTACAATGGCATTTCAAATTTACGCAAATGTTGGTTTTTGCACCTATGACAAAATTTTTTTAACAAATTAGAACTTACGAATCTGAGCATCAATATAAAATGAAAATTTCCTTAAATATTTCCATGTAATAATATTTAAGAAAAGGAAGTAATCTCCCCTGAATTTTTATCTCTATCCATCTTGAAATTATTTAATGTAAGTGAATTGACGAAACTTTTTGGTTGACTATTTGAAAAGCATATTTTGAGTATCTTTGTCATTGAAACATTAGGATTTACCATATTTAAATGTAACCCAGAAGTAACTTTAAATTATCTGATGATTTTTTAAATTTATAAGGAAGATAGTTTTATGACTAAAAATAATATCGAAGCTCTCTCTCTCTCTCTCTCTTTCATATATAATATATATATATATATATATATATATATATATATATATATATATATATATATATATATATATATATATATATATATATATATATATATATATATATATATATATATATATATATATATATATATATATATATATATAATTTAGTACATCCCTAACTAGATTTATGAAAAATTAAGTTGAATTACATAGGTCTGCTTCTGTAGCTTAATAAAGGACAATCGCTAACGTGTATATCTGGAACTGCGAAGGCATTTTAAATGAATAGTTTGCTTAGTCTTTTAATCCATTTAATGGGTCTTTACTCTCGCTAAAGAAACTTTATGAAAAGATTTGACGAGCAGAAACACAAAAGGAACGACGAAAAAAGGAATGAGACGAAAAGCTAAATAGAAAAACTTAGGCCCCAAAAGAAGGAATGAGAGTTCTAGAGAAATTGAAATAAATGTGAATATAATGTATATTTTTTGGGGGTGTTTTGTGCGTGTTTTTGGTGTGTTTTTGTATGTGTTTGAGGGTCTTTTGTATCCGTTTGTGTTTTGTTGAGTATTGCGTGTTGATAAAGGAAAGAAACACATGCACAGGTGTTTTGGAGATCTCCTTTTTAGTCTTGTTTTAGATTAAATTTGAGCGAAGCAAAATAACACTGAAGATTTGACACTGGATGTTGAACCTGCTTGTTATTTATTTATTTCATTTTTTAATCTGTTAAATGTAACACATTTTGGAAAGATAATAATAATAATAATAATAATAATAATAATAATAATAATAATAATAATAATAATAATAATAATAATAAAATAGAAACAATGCATAAAAGAGTATATAATGTTGACGTATGCAGTATTTTGATATTTTGTTAAAGATTAGCTCAAGATATTATATATATATATATATATATATATATATATATATATATATATATATATATATATATATATATATATATATATATATATATATATATATATATATATATATATATATATATATATATATATATATATATATATATATATATATGATATTCTGACAGCAAAGGAACGAAATGATATTTATAAAAAAATGACCTTTTGAAATTATACATTAATTTTGAATAACCTTAGAGTTAAATGGGTATATTAAAGAGGAACCTTAAATTACGTTGAAGGAAAAGGAACTCCCTTCAAAGGTTCATCCACCTATACAAGGGTTTCCCGACCTTTTTTTTGCTTGTTGATCCCAGGAGTCTTAACTTTATGTATGTGGATTCCCCATATACTCATATAGCTATGGCTTAGCTTATATTATGGGTCCCCGATTTATATTTTTTCCTTGAGGACCACCCTCAAAACATCTGTGGTCCATCTGTGGTCCTGTGGTCCTGTGGTCCTGTGGTCCTGTGGTCCTGTGGTCCTGTGGTCCTGTGGTCCTGTGGTCTTGTGGTCCTGTGGTCCTGTGGTTCTGTGGTCCTGTGGTCCTGTGATTCTGTGGTCCTGTGGTTCTGTGGTTCTGTGGTCCTGTGGTCCTGTGGTCCTGTGGTCCTGTGGTCCTGTGGTCCTGTGGTCTTGTGGTCTTGTGGTCCTTGTGGTCCTGTGGTCCTTGTGGTCCTGTGGTCCTGTGGTTTAGTGGTCCGGTGGTTCTGTGGTCCTGTGATTCTGTGGTCCTGTGGTTCTGTGGTTATGTGGTCCTGTGGTCCCGTGGTCCTGTGGTCCCTGTGGTCCTGTGGTCCTCTGTGGGTCCATATGAACCACTGCTGGGAAACGCTGACCTATACTAATAAGAGAACTTTACCAATGTATGAAGGGAAAAAACATTCCAGTCAGAAGTTTAGACTTCTTATGGGGCAATTTCGGCCGGGTTTATTTTATTTCATTGTTAATTTTAATGAAAAATATTTGATTTATTAACCTTAGATTTATTTTGGTTGTTAATTTACCATTTATTCAATTAAATTTAATATATAATTTTTTTCATTCATTATGCCTATTTAATTAATTTTATTTTATTTCTTTTTTCAAAATATGAATTATTAAAAATTAATATGTAATTTTTTCATACATTATTATGCTATTTATTTAATTTTAGTTTTTTTTTTAATTATGAATAGATAAATTAATTATTCAATGTATTAAATTTTTTATTTAATTAATTATTAAGTTTTATAATTTAATTATTTATTTTAAAAAGTATTTATCTAACAAAATTAATTATTTCAAAATATTCTCAATCCAAAATTAGTTACTTTTGTGCGTTATACACACAAGTACACATACATATACATTCTTCCGTAAAATACATTTTGGAATAATAATAATAATATATAACCATATATAATAAAAATAATAATAATAATAATAACAATAATAATAATAATAATAATAATAATAATAATAATAATAATAATAATAATAATAATAATAATAATAATAATAATATATAATATAATATATATATATAATAATAATAATAATAATAATAATAATAATAATAATAATAATAATAATAATAATAATAATAATTATATATAATCATATATAATAATAATGTTAAATTAATATTATTTATTTTAACTGATTTGAAATGTTATTAGTCGCATACATCCTCCATTGATGAACTCATATAAATACACAATAAGATTATTTACACAATGAAATAATATACACATCATCAATTAATTTAAATAAATACACAAAGAGAATACTTACATATTAAAATTATTCACACATCCTAATTTGACTTACATAAATACACAAAGAGATTACTTGTATATTGATATTACATGTATACATCCACGTTTAATTTATAGAAATGTACTCAAAGAGATTATTTACATCTTGATATTAAGAGCACATCCTCGTATTATATACATACACAAACTCGGAGATTACTTACATACTGAGATTACACGTACATCCTCACATTACTTTCATAAGTACACAAGGAGATTACTAATATTTTGAAATTATATTTACATACTGACTTTACTTATATAAATACACAAGGAAGATTAATAGCATAATAAAACTAGACACACATCCTTTCATTGCATACATAAATATATGTGGATATTACATTGCATATTGAAATTATACATACATCCTGGCTTTACATACATAAATACACTATATTACTTATATATTGAAATTTGATACATATTCTTGCATTACATGCATAAAATTATTTTGTACATTGAAATCATACGTATACATCCTCACTTTACTTACATAAATACACATAGAGATTACTTGCACATTGAACTTTACTTACATAAATACACATAGAGATTACTTGCACATTGAGATCATACGTATCATACGTACATCCTCGATATATACACATAAATAAACATAGAGATTACTTGCACATTGAAATCATACGTATATCCTCGCTTTTCATACATAAAAACATATAGAAATTACTTCCACATTGAAATCATACGTATATCCTCGCTCATATATACATAAATACACATAGAGATTACTTGCACATTGAAATCATACGTACATCCTCGCTTTTCATACATAAAAACATATAGAAATTACTCTCACATTGAAATCATTCGTATGTCCTCACTATATATACATAAATACACATAGAGATTACTTGCACATTGATATCATACATAAAACCACATAGAGATTCCTGCGCCTGTTCTTAAAACATTATCATTTCAGTAAATTCCTATTGCTATTGATAGATATCACAGAAACACATAAATAAATCCCTTCAAAAACAATAAACAACGAAATAAAATAATAACAATAAAAGCAAATCCTTCTGCATCCTTTCTGTGTTGCCTTTCTGCCTGCATTTGTTTTTATATTTCAGTTTTATTTCGCACTCACTTACAGACGCGGAAAGCGCACTGCGGACTTGCACAAACAATGGAAATATTTGTTTTTACATATTTTTTATATATCTCACACGCATATATAACTCTGTATTATTAATAGAGGATATATATATATATATATATATATATATATATATATATATATATATATATATATATATATATATATATATATATATATATATATATATATATATATATATATATATATATATATATATATATATATATATATAATATATATATATATATATATAGAGAGAGAGAGAGAGAGAGAGAGAGAGAGAGATGGTTTTAATTTAAAAAAAAAATTTTTTTAAATTTTTTTTTTGTTTTTTTTTATTATTATTAATATTATGTTTCAACTTCAATTAACATTTAGGCCTATATATATATATATATATATATATATATATATATATATATATATATATATATATATATATATATATATATATATATATATATATATATATATATATATATATATATATATATATATATATATATATATATATATATATATATATATATATATATATATATATATATATATATATATATATATATATATATATATATATATATATATATACATATATATATATAGTATGTGTAAGTGTGTGTGTTTTGGTTACTACGATCCATTGTGTGAACAATTTGAACTAGTTTTGAAACAATGTTGTCGACCATTTTACTTTAAGAAAACAAGTTATCGTTGCTTTGGACGAGAGATAATATCGATGATTTAAATAACTTTCTCGGTTTTTAAATAAGTCTGTAAACGATACAGGCTAATTTAACCTATTACCAAAAGCAATATTATAAATGCATGACCGTTAGCAAACGACATCCCGCTGCAAATTGGGAGGAGGGGGGCTGGATACTCCACCCAGATTGTTCCTCAATTACCTACCTGTATCACGATATATATATATATATATATATATATATATATATATATATATATATATATATATATATATATATATATATATATATATATATACGTAAAATAAAATAGAGACCCGCTGTGAGGAGCTGTCTCCCTCCCAATGGGATTCCACACTCCGCCTGTCATTATTTAATAGTAAACTGTAGATAATACTGGGTCATATTTTAGTGAAAAAAAAATTAAAACTTGAATTAGGCCTAAAAAAAAGTGGGAAAAGGAAAAAATGTATTTCCTGATAATGAGTATGACCTGTCTAGGTCAGACATCGAGTCCAAAAGCTCCATGGATACACTACTACAGTCCTTAGAGACTGATCGGAAGAATGAATAAATAGAATTTTTAAAAAAAAATAAATAATTTTTTTCTTAATGTATATTTTTATTTTTAAATTGAAGTGAGCATATATAACGACATTAAAAGATTTAAGTTTAAGCATATGTATATTTAAAAAAAGAAGAAAGAGAGAAGAGAGTCCTGAGTAAAATGAAAATAATGTAAAATATCATTATAAAGAGAAATTGCCAAAAAAAAAAAAAAAAAGAAAAATATAAAAACGGTTTTTTTTATATATATATATATATATATATATATATATATATATATATATATATATATATATATATATATATATATATATATATATATATATATATATATATATATGCGGGTGTGCATGTGTGATATGTATTATTTCGACATTGCACTATTAACATGCTGTAATATAGTTGGAAACAAAATTTTAAGAATGATGCATACAGGTATAAATAAGAGTATATATATATATATATATATTATATATATATATATATATATATATATATATATATATATATATATATATATATATATATATATATATATATATATATATATATATATATATATATATATATATATATATATATATATATATATATATATATATATATATATATATATATATATATATATATATATATATATATATATATATATATATATATATATATATATATATATATATATATATATATATATATATTATATATATATATATATATATATATATATATATATATATATATATATATTATATATATATATATATATATATATATATATATATATATATATATATATATATATATATATATATATATATATATATATATATATATATATATATATATATATATATATATATATATATATATATATATATATATATATATATATATATATATATATATATATATATATATATATATATATGCGAGCTCTCATGCTATTCTGAAATCATTTTTGCCTTTTTAAAAGCCCATAAACCCACATTACTTAAATTCAATCTCAGAATCATTTATTGTCAGAAACTCCTTTTCTTTTGAAGGAAATAATCTTTCCAAATTATTTATTTATCGTTATTTATCTTTATTTTTCTCTAGGACATTTTGACCTCAGTTTTTTTTTTTATGAATTTTTTATTCATCAGTTTATATACATATTGGCAAATCGAAATTTTTTGAATGGTCTAACGCAAATGTTTGATTTTATTATTTCCTCCTTTTGGTATTTATTCTACCCTCTGATGTCCTATCGGGTCATTTAATATGGCATCTGTTGCAAATAGCCACTTTTCATCCTCTAGTTAATCAATATTAGTGTTACTCGAAGCTCTGTTTTACAACTCTTAGTAATTGCCTCCGTTTTCTTGCTTTATCACCTCTTTTATGTCAATGACTGCATTTTCATTGTTCTTTTATTTAGAAATGCAACTTAAAAAAAAAAAAAAATCATTAAAAATGAGAGGAAAATCTTGAATGAACTGATTTCTTATCTTTCTCTTATCAATAAATGGAACAGGGGAAACATGATTATATCCATTAGCCTCAAAAATTCATATCGTTTAAATTGTTAAATCACTATTATCTTCAAATAATAAAAAGAAAATAATACAAATCCCTTCTCTGTCACTCCATGCTTAATATTATTAATTAATATTTTCGATCCTTAAGACTTACACGTATCAATCTATATTTTGTAAAATGATTTTATTTTTATATATATAATGTTTGTAAAGTTCAATAAATTGATAAAGTTTGCTTTTTTTTCTAGATAATTTACATCTTTTCCATTACAGTTTGGCAGGGCTGGTAACATATTATTTTTTTTTAAAATATAAATTGTTACGTGTACTACTTAAGGTTCATATTTTCTATTCTCGATATCTTTCTTGGAAGAATCACTTTTTTCTTACACTATTCAAGCTTCTAGAAGTAGAGGTTTTTGAGGACAATTCAGGGTTTCTTTTTACTATCTCAGATGCTTGCTATCTATTAATAAGTCTTTAGTTTCTATGTGGAGGTACGTTTTACGTATGTGGAATAAATCCACTAATACAAGTATTTTTAAAATGGTAGAATCAAGGGATGTTTGTATTCTCAAAATTCTCCAAGTCCGTTTCTAACCATCAAACTTCGAATTACTCCCAAAGTCAGTCGCTAGTGCAACAAACAGGCTTTTCTTAACTCAATATATAGCTATATGATTTCTCTTTTGAAAAGAGTTCTCCTGTGTTCTGTTCCATTTTCACTCACTAATTCCAGACTTAACTGTTATGCACATTCTTTCTTGTACTCTTTTGGAAAAGTCTGGAACAACTTTTCTTGCTATATTTTACCCATTATTTTTAATTAAAACCTTCAATCGTCGTACAACAGTACAAGTTGATCTATAATTTAACGTGTGAATTTGGTATTGATTGCTAAGCTCTTGTGATTTCATTTAAACCCCCTGTCTTTCTCACAAGTGGTGCCTATATATATATATATATATATATATATATATATATATATATATATATATATATATATATATATATATATATATATATATATATATATATATATATATATATATATATATATATATATATATATATATACTTAAGTAATTAAAGCTTGCAGCTTAATTACTCTTAACTGTTAAAAATAATTTGAATTTATAGCTCCAAAGTTTATTATTATTATCATTATAAGAAAAAAATCATTATGGTAAAACATCTCAGACACACACACACACACACACACACACTATATATATATATATATATATATATATATATATATATATATATATATATATATATATATATATATATATATATATATATATATATATATATATATATATATATATATATATTTAATTGGTTTATACTCATTTCACCATACATAAAAGAACACAATGAGACAAATATATAGATGAGAAAAATCTTGTATTAACACTTGCTCAAAAAATTTCTTCTTTCGTATTTTTTTATTTTTTATTTTTTTATTTTTTTTTATTTTTTTATTTTTTTTTTTATTTTTTTTTACCTTTGGAAATGCTTTACAGTCGAAATTCGTTTTGTACAGAATACTTTACGACCATCCTTGTTCCAATTTAGCGAGAAAGGAGGACAACAAATATAAATCATATTATTTATGTTATATAATAAATAGCGTAAGAAATATGTTTTAGCGCATTGAATATTCTGGGTTTTACGTGTGTTGTTTATTCGTATAAAAGTGAATGGGTGATGATTTACTTCGAATAGAATATGTAAATTTGCTGTTTAAAATTCTGTTTGTTGGTTTGTCTTCCATTTTTTTTCTTTCTTTCTTTCTTTACATACTGATTGACATTCAAATAGGAAATCAATGTCTTTATAGGTATGCTTGTTTTTTTTTATTTTGAAATGGAAATAACGTTTAGGGACACCTTTTACACCTTAAGTTAATGGCCTTATTTAAGGTTTTAAAATAGTGTTGAAGTAGTTCCAAGAAGTAAAAGGTCTTAATTTTGCAAATGAAGCTACTTACGATTCAGGTAAGGTTCGATTGTAGATTTGTTTACTCACTGCATTCATTAAGGTCTTATGGCGAGATATTCATATGCTAATTTAAGGAGTTCCTTCAACGGATATCGAAATGGAGGGTTGAAACCAAAGATTTTTGTTGCAGTCATTTGAACGAGTACCTTTTCTCTCTTTTTATCTTCGATGTGTAATGACATTTCTTTTATTAGATTACTTCAGATACAAAACCAAACTTTGGATATAACAAAGCAAAGGAAAAGAAATATTTGACTCAACATAAAGAGAAAAAATCAATAAAATTAGCTATCAAAACAAAATAAGTGAAATTGAAATTTTTCAACTTTCATCATAAGACGGCCATTTTGTTTTTTTTCTTTCTTTTCATGCTAAAAAAAAAAAAAAAAAAAAAAAAAAAATTATTTTCGGTTCTATTTCAAAAGTTAACTTTTCGATTTCTTTCACGCGATTTATTTATTTTCATTAGTCTTTAGTCTTCATTTTCTTTTTAAATAAAAAAAATATTTCTTTAAACTTAAAAAAAAAAAAAAAAAAAAAGTTATACTACTTTTATCTAAAATTATTCTAGCACACACACCTACAAACTATATATATATATATATATATATATATATATATATATATATATATATATATATATATATATATATATATATATATATATATATATATATATATATATATATATATATATATATATATATATATATATATATATATATATATATATATATATATATATATATATATATATATATATATATATATATATATATATATATATATATATATATATATATATATATATATATATATATATATATATATATATATATATATATATATATATATATATATATATATATATATATATATATATATATATATATATATATATATATATATATATATATATATATATATATATATATATATATATATATATATATATATATATATATATATATATATATATATATATATATATATATATATATATATATATTTTTTTTTTTTTTTTTTTTTTTTTTTTTTTAAGAAATATTTTTTTAAAAATTTTTAATTACATTTTTTCAGAGATACTTTGAGCATAGAAATTTTAAAAAGTCTTAAAAAAAAAATAGAAAGAAAGAATTCATCATTGAAAAGAAAAAGAAAAAAAAAACATTTCAAAAACCCAAACACTTCTCATTCACCTGTCAAATACAGAAACTAAGACGAATTATTATTATTATTATTATTATTATTATTATTATTATTATTATTATTATTATTATTATTATTATTATTATTATTATTATTATTATTATTATTATTATTATTATTATTATTATTATTATTATATTATTATTATTATTATTATTATTATTATTATTATTATTTATTATTTATTATTTTAATCATATATATTAAAATAATTTTTAAAATTAATTATTTTTTTCAAAAAAATTTTATAATTTTTTTTTTTTTTCAAAAAATTAAAAATTAAAATAAGAATTTTTGAGAGAATACGTTTTACTGATGGTAATCTTAAAATTATTTGCCTTAACACAATTCTTAAATCTATATTATGACTTTATTCATTTTCTAACATAGCGTAGGTAACCTAACAAAGAATCGTATTTGTTCAATGAAGCTCCCGGGATCGATTCATAGAGAGAAATTCTCTATTCTCTATTCTCATTTAGGTTTATTCTTATTATTCAGAAAGAAACCATCATAATACTCGAGTTCCAAGCAATTATCAGGCATGAGTCAAAGCCATTATCAGGCATAGGTTCAAAGCCATCATTACCATCATCAAGATTAAGTTTAATGAGTTTTTTTTTTGCCAAAATATTGTCACGGAATTGCAAGAAAGACTTCTTCAAACTTTACAGTAGGAAAATAAAATTAAAAATAATGAGAGCATGATGGCAAAACGAAGCAAAAGGACTTTCTTAACATGAGGAGGTATGTGACATTTGAGTTCTATAGAAACTTTACATGTGTGATTGTGAAACTATAGAGAGTGTTATGCAAACGTTTGCCAAAAAGTGAGAATAGAAAGAACCACTGAGAGTGGAAAAGTTGATGAAATGCAAGTCTAGAATTCACCCTTTAAAGCAGAGTTGTGTAAGGTGAATAACTGCAAATGTGGAGTTAGTACTCTGTACAAGTACTGTCGACTCCTGTATATACAAATCAAGCAACAGGGTTAATTTGAAGTTCTGAAATAGAGAGAAATAATGTGATCCTTAATAGAAAAACAGTAGGAAAAACTATCATTATATATATATATATATATATATATATATATATATATATATATATATATATATATATATATATATATATATATATATATATATATATATATATATATATATATATATATATATATATATATATATATATATATATATATATATATATATATATATATATATATATATATATATATAAGGTGCATCTTAACATGTGGGACTCACTTGGTCAGTGGGCTTACAATGAAAAAAGTCAATATAAACATTATGTCTCACAAAACATAGTTTGCGAGATACAGGATATTAAAGTTGATGTTAACATGTTAACAGTATAAATATTGCATGCATGAAATTGGATTTAAGGTCATGACCATTCAATATTGGTTTTATGGCAATAAATACAATAGTGAATTATAAAACAGTAGACAGTATTAAGAAGGAAAATGAAAATGCAACTGAAATAACAACGGCAAAATTGATAAAAAACATTTTCACAAAGCAACGATTTTGTTAACAAGCTTTATGGAAAATATGTCAATTAGTTTATTTTTCATACCTTTTTTTTGATACTGTCCATTGCTTTATAATTAACTGCTGTACCTACTGTCATAAATACAATATTGTAGTCTAAATTAAAATAATCATGTTAAGTTTAGCACCCTGTACATCGCAGAGCATCGCTCGTAGGGCATAAGCTTATATAAACTTTTTCCATCGTGTATATACTCCCTGTCCATTGTCCGAGTGGATTCCACATGTTATGGTATACCTGACCCTCTCTCTCTCTCTCTCTCTCTCTCTCTCTCTCTCTCTCCTATATATATATATATATATATATATATATATATATATATATATATATATATATATATATATATATATATATATATATATATATATATATATATATATATATATATATATATATATATATATATATATATATATATATATATATATATATATATATATATATATATATATATATATATATATATATATATATATATATATATATATATATATATATATATATATATATATATATATATATATATATATATATATATATATATATATATATATATATACCTCTGGTGGGCAAAGGCCAGAGGCCTACTACAATTCCACCAGAGTTAGGGGGAAAAACGGAAGAATGGTCAAATTAAAGGCCGACGTGACCTGATACACGACGTTTGAAGGTGTGTAAGTCATAGGAAGTTGGAAAAATAGAAGAAGGGAGTGTGTTCCAGACTTTACCAGTAGAGTACATGTAGGACAGAGCATAGCGGTTAAGTCTGGGGTCAGAGAGTTGGACAGAGAAAGGATGAGACTGTGTAGAAAGTCGAGTCGCACGAACCTTTCTCAGTGGAGGAGGTATGCGACGAGAGAGTTCAGAAGAGCAGTGTTCATTGTAATAGCGATAGTATAGAGAGAGAGTGACGCAACAATTCGACGGGACAGAAAGAGATTGAAGAGAGTTAGTAAGAGCAGGAGAGTTGATGAGACGAAATGCCCTAGACTCCACCTTTCTCTAGGAGAGCTGTATGTGTGGAACCACCCCAGATGTGCAAAAGCGTACTCCATACAGGGGCGAACAACACCCCTATACAGAGCAAGCAACTGGGGTGGAGTAAAGAAATACTGAAGGCGCCTCAGAACACCCTAACCTCTTAGAAGCTTGTTTAGAAAGAGAGGTAATGTGATCTTTCCAAGAAAGATCACGAGAAAAAGGAAACACCGAGAATATTAAGAACAGATGAAGGTCTGAGTTGAGTGTTTTCGAAGAAGATATCATAGTTGTGTGGAAGATTGTGTCGAGTAGTGAGATGGAGGAATTGAGTTTTGGTGGCATTGAAAACAACCATGTTTTCTCTGCCCCAATTAGAAATACGAGATAGATCAGAGGTTAGCTGTTCCAAGGCAACCCTCCTTGAATCAAGTAACTCTTTCAAAATGAAAAGAGTAATGAAGGGTGGAGTCATCAGCATAGGAGTGGATAGGAGATGAAGTAACAGAGAGAAGGTCATTAATGAAAAGTAGAAAAAGTGTTGGGATAGGACAGATCCTTGAGGAACACCACTATTAATAGATTTAAAGGAAGAACGGTGGCCGTCTACAACAGCTGCTATAGAACGACCGGAAAGGAAATTAGAGAGAAGGTCACAGAGAGAAGGATAGATTCCGAAAGAGGGAAGTTTGGAAATCAAAGCTTTGTGCCAGACTCTATCGAAAGCTTTCGATATGTCTAGCGCAACAGCAAAAGATTCACCGAAATGCCGAAGAGCGGAGGACCAAGAGTCAGAGAGAAGGAAAGGAGATCACCAGTAGAGCGTTTCTTACGAAAGCCATACTGGCGATCAGAGATAAGATTAGAAGAATTGAGATGTTTCCAAATCTTCCTGTTAAGGATAGATTCGAAAACTTTAGAAAGAACGGAGGTTAAAGGAAATGGGACGATAGTTAGAGGGTTGAGAGGGTCCCCCTTCTTCGGCACAGGCTGAATGAGCGCACGTTTCC
>SEYY01013920.1:2500-5000 GCA_009176605.1 Armadillidium nasatum | reverse complement strand
GTAGGTAGTTTATAATAACTCTCCCATTTCTTAAGACGGAAACAGAATGAAAGCTATACCAAATCAAACATTTTTTTTTTTTTGTATACATGTAAGAAGCAAAAGAAGTAGTTATTTGGGAAGGCCTTCAGGAAAGGAAGAGATTTGCTTTAAGGGAAGACGGATGGGCTTAGCAAAGTGTTTTCGATTTCCAAATGGATCATCCTTTTCTTTCCCCCCCTCCAAAAAAAAAAAAAAAAAAAAATCGTGACTCGAAATTTTATTTAAACTTTGGTCAGTATATTTTTTTACTATTTCTTTACGTACTATTTATTTATCAGTTCATTTGTTTGTTTTTGTTGTGTAATCTTTTTTGTTAATTTCGGTAGATAGCAAATTTTTTCCCCAATTTCAACACAAATACATGTTGTTTAACATACACACACACAAAAGCATATATATATATATATATATATATATATATATATATTATATATATATATATATATATATATATATATATATATATATATATATATATATATATATATATATATATATATATATATATATATATATATATATATATATATATATATATATATATATATATATATATATATATATATATATATATATATATATATATATATATATATATATATATATATATATATCTCGCGTATGCTTTGGTATGTATGAGTGTTTGTCTGCAAGTATACCTACTACGCCATTTTTCTGCGAAGCATGTTTGTGAGTTAAGAAAAAGAATTTGCTTTCAAGGCAAGTAACAAGACGAGGCGTTGTACAAACCTTTATGGAGCGAGGAAGGATCAGCGGAGAAGGCTGGAGACGAATACTGATATGAGATTGGGTTTGAATTTGGCGGATTCGAGATTGATTGAAGATCAGGTTCGGAGGGAAGAGCATCTTCGTTGGAAAGAAGGGAAGATTCTTCCCTCGGGTTTGGAGGGAAGAGAATCTTACACTATTTTTTTTTTTTTTTTTTTTTTTAAATCAAAATATTACCTACAGTATATTGCATTGGAGCAAAAAAATCTCCAGTATTATTCTTTAAGTATTAATATATATATATATATATATATATATATATATATATATATATATATATATATATATATATATATATATATATATATATATATATATATATATATATATATATATATATATATATATATAATAATAAAATAACTAAAAACAAAACGTAGGCGAAAAAGAAAAAATTATTTTGTTTTATTTAAAAATAAATACAAAATAATTATTGTAATTAATTAATTTATAAAAATAGAAGTTTTCAGCTCTCCGTATTCCCCTTCCCCCAAATAAAAAAAAAATGAAGAAAAAAGAGGAAAAAATAAATTCTGTGTAAAATTTGGCAATATTTAATTTCACACAAAATTAAATTTTTTAATTATTTTCAAACAATTAAATAATAAAATTATTCAATCCATCAAACTATCTATTTATCAATCTATCTATCTGTTTATCTATCTATCTATCGATCTATCTATCTATCTACCTATCTATCTATCTATCTATCTATCTATCTATCTATCTATCTATCTATATCTATATATATATATATATATATATATATATATATATATATATATATATATATATATATATATATATATATATATATATATATATATATATATATATATATATATATATATATATATATATATATATATATATATATATATATATATATATATATATATATATATATATATATATATATATATATATATATATATATATATATATATATAATAATATTTTAATATATATAATTCGACTACCGTCTACAGTGGATGTGTTTGGAAGCAGATGGGAAGAAGGAAAGTCAGGAACATCCTAAGAAAGTCAGAAGGGAAGAGATGAGAAGATCAGAAGAGAGGAGAAGAAATAGGAAGAGAAGAGAGGAGAAGGGGAGGCTGTTGAATATGAGGCTTCGAGGTATTCTTCCTGAGGTTGCAGAGTTTGTTTGCTGAATTATGCGAGAAGAACGATATTGACCAAAGTTAGAAAAAAATTTGATTTTTCATTATAATATTTCAATATTTTTTATAAAAGTAAATTAACAGAAATTCAATAAAATTATTTTTTTTGTGAAGCAACACATCTTTCGATACAAAGTACTTTCATCAGTTAAATGGAAAATTAAATTAAAAAAAGAAAAAAAAAGAAAAAGAAAAAGTTTAGAAATAGGTAACTTCTAGTAATAAATGATGATTATTTCGTTGCAATAAAGTCAAATGAAGAGTATTAAAGTTCAAAGTAGGACAAAAAAACAAGATTTAATATTTCCTTCATATCGTATCGTTCTTTCATTCTTGATTATTTTATTTAAATCTTGATTTTTCTTACTACTTGAACTTTAAATTTTAATTTCACACATACTTGGATATTTGACTTGGTCAGTTTGGAAAATGCACCCACGATATATATATATATATATATATATATATATATATATATATATATATAT
>SEYY01013919.1:20000-21954 GCA_009176605.1 Armadillidium nasatum | reverse complement strand
CCTTTTCCAAATCGACAAATGCCAGATAAATATCTTTTGCCCATTCCCAGTTTTCTCTATTAACATCTTGAGACTAAATTAGGTCCGTAGTTCCCCTACCTGGTCTAAATCCATGTTGAGCCTCATTCAGTTTATTTTCAACCATCTCTCTCAACCTTTTTTCCAATATTCTTTCATATATTTTACATGTATGGTTAAGCAAAGATACACCTCTATAGTTGTTACAATCACTTTTGTCGTTCTTCTTAAACACTGGACATATAATCGCTTTACCCCACTCTCTTGGTACTCTCTCCTCCTTCCAAAAAACCGTCAATCATTCTAAACATCCACAACACCACATCTTCCCCAGCTTTGAAAATTTCCGCTGGTAATTCGTCACATCCCGGGCTCTTCCCATTTTTCATGCCACTTATTGCATTTTTAACCTCATTCAAAGTAATTGACCTTTCCTCCTCTCGACCCTATGCCAAATCAACCTGTTGCACTGGTTCAACCAAGACCTCCACCCTTCCATTGTACAACTCAGAGTAGTATTCCCGCCATCTACTCTGAACCTTCTTCGGCTCAACTTGCAATATACCATCTTTATCTTTTACTGCATGAGACGCTGCTGCTTCTCCCTTCTTAAACTTCCTTGAGATGTTGTAAATTAGCTTCTTAGTTCCTCTCATATCCTGTCTAAGTTGTTCTCCTATTCTTTCCCATGATTGTTCCTTAGCTATCCTTTTCAACTCCTCTGCTCTGTTTCTCTTCTCGACATGTTCCAATCTAGTCTCAGGGCTTCTCCTTTTCATCCATTTCCTAAATGCCTCTGTCTTCTCCTTTACCGCCAGGCTTACATCATCTGTCCACCAAGCAGTTCTCTTCTTTCTACCTCCCATCCTCTTAACTCCTAACGTTTCTCTGGCACATCTCTTTATATTATCCTTGAAGTTTTTCCATTCCTCTTCCACCCCTCCAAATACCTCCTCGTTATTTGGTTTACAAGTTCTTATCTTCTCATTTAGTGTGTTAACCACCTGTTCTTCTTTTAACTTTTCTACCACTATCCTTTCCCTTATAATTCTCCTTGGCCTCTCCGGACTCTCCAAATTAAATTTACCCAGTAGCAGCCTATGGTCTGAATCCAGCGACAAAGATGGGATGCTCTTTACATCATTTACAATTCTCTTATCATTAACCCTTATCAAATCTATCATTGATTTTTCCGTATAGCTTCCTACATCTCCATTCCATCTGTACCAAGTCCACTTATGTGATTCTCTATGTGCATGAAAAGTATTCATTATTGCCAAGTTATTTCCAACAGCAAAATCCAGTAGACGCTCGCCCTCTGTATTCCTCTCACCCATTCCATAAGCCCCCAACACCGCCTCTATGCCTTCCCTCTCTCTCCCAACATGAACGTTGAAATCACCCATAAGTATTTTCACTTCCGCATTTATGCCATCATATGTGTTCTGCAACTGCTCATAAAACTCTACCTTCTCATTTAACGGTCTTCCTTGATGTGGGGCATAAACTTGAATCAGTCCCACTCTCCTGTCTCCCAACTTAAGTACTACTGCCATCATTCTATCATTTTTATGAACAACTTTCTCCACTCGGTCAGCAACCTCTGGCGACAAGATCAGTGCGACGCCATATTTTCTTTCCCCTTCTCTTCCTGTAAACAACATTCGATAGTCTCGGTGTAGCACCTTGCAACCTTTCCCATTTAAACGTGTCTCGCAGACTCCCAAGACACACAATCTTCGCTCTCCCATCATCTCCACTATCTCTTCCTCTTTTCCCTCCAATGTACTTGCATTAATTGTACCAATGCGCATAGTCAATTTTCGTAGTCCATTTTCTCGCCGTGTCAGCAACCGAAAAGATCCGTTTGGGTTCCGAGGCTCCGCTTGCGCAACTTGAGCTATAACAATCTACTGTCGGCTAGCTAAGCCTGTCA
>SEYY01013919.1:0-15000 GCA_009176605.1 Armadillidium nasatum | reverse complement strand
TTATTAGTCACATTATTAACTTTAAAAAGCAATCAACAACAAAAGGATAGCTTTATTGGTGACCTGGTACTCGAATACCCATCTTTTACAAACGGTGCGCAACCATTCTGTGAACCTTTTTTTATATTCTTGTGGCTCATCCAGATTTATCACTCAAAGGCATCAATATTTGCGAATTTCGGTAAGGTCAATCTTTGTAACTTGGCTAGTGGCAAATTGTGTAACATCATATACTGTGCATCTTATTATTACTCTTAGGGGAACATTTTTACCGTTGAGAGACATTCTTCGCAATTTTGATCTTGGTGGTCATTCGCTGGTATACGCAAGAAGTAAATTTCCCAAGTGGACATCAATGTCGTCTTCACTTTACATGGCAAGAGGCTTACTTTTCTTAGATCTCTGGTAAGGTTGTCAGTATAACGGGGTTAAACTGGCAGATTGTCAAAAATGGGGGTCTACCGTTTTCCCCTTTCCTTTCAGCTTGCAGTGAAGGTACTTATCCCCCATGCTTGGAGTTGGTCGTGCGCAAGTCGACTTTTACACTTCTCAAATTTCAACGCGTGCAGTGGCGATTCCCCCCCATTTCTTCCAACCTCCTTTACGCTTTCTCCACCTTTGGAGTAGCTGCAAGATGTACAAGCAAGAAGTCTCATCCATGAAATAAATATAATAATAATAAATCATATTTTTTTTAAATAAGCTATAAGCTTTTTTCTTATTTTAGTTATCTCGTTCTATGCAGGATCTTAGGCTTGTTTTATTTTCAATATTATTTTCCTTATAGGATAACATTTACTTTATACATTATAAATATATATATTTTTTTATTAATTACTGCCAAATTTATGTCATATGTTTTCAATATTGTCAATCTCGTTAATTTTGTTTAATTTTTGCTGTCTCCGAATTTCATTACCATTTATTTTTATTATCGCCATATTTTATATTATCTTTTGAAATGCATTTCTCCTTTCCTCCACCTCTTTCACGCCCTTCCTCGCTTTACGACATGCATGCAGACATTGTTCTTTTCATTTTATTGTTACTCTATAATCTCTTTCTACATATTATTTTCTTCTATGTTTTGTTTTGTGTCCTTTTGGAGTTTTTCGATCAATTCTTGGGTTACAACCTCAGTCTTCATCGAGATTCTTCACTTTCATTCTCATGCCTCACACACACACACTTTACCGCCTGCTCTATTTTTACGCTCCCGTTCCGGATTTTGCTTCTTTCGTCTTCAGTCGTCTTGGTAAGACCGCTTCTGACGATTTGTCGCAGGTTCGGGACATCTCTCTCCTGTTTATCTTTTGTATTTCCAGTCTGCTGGTGGGAAGTGATATGGTGTCGCATATTATTGTACATAAATGTAATTAGAATTAAGATATTTGTAAGCAAGCAGTTTAATTACGATCACAGTGCCCTCTATGGAACTAAGCAAGTTTGAGTCGTGCTGGGAAGGAAGTTCCTCGTTATGCCTCTCTCTTGGATTGGTGTTCCTACTAACAACACGTACTTTTGTAATTCTCGCGAATCATTGCCTAACAAACCGTTAAACTGTAAAGTGCTCTTTGCATACCAATATTAATAACTATACTTGCAATAAAACTGTGTTTATCTACATTTAGTTATTATTCACATTATTAACTTTAAAAAGCAATCAATACAACGAAAGGAAGTTAAATCAGTGTAAAGGTTACAGAGATAAAAATGGTAGATGCACTGAAAAAACTGTTTGTGTTGCAGAGAACAAAAATTTGATTGTTGTAACCAAACTTTTAGTCAATATAGAGCCCTATAAATTGTGGTTACCATAACAAAAGTACTTTTGTTACCATAACGAAAATAATTTGATATCAACGACTAAAAATATTGTACCAGTAACCAAACTTTAATAGACGTTACAAAAATTTTGTCAAAAGAATTGCTTGTGATTACAAAGACTTTCATAACTAAATTGATTTTAGTTATTGGGAGCAAAATATTTAACCAAATTGCCGTTATACTAACAAAGTATTGGTTTATCATTACCAATAAATTTGTTCCAATATCTAAAAAATTTATTTGGAATTTATTAGGAATCTAAATGGGAATCTGGGAATTTGGTAATCTCAACCAAAAATTTTGTTATCTCAACAAATTTGGTTTATTTTTGTCAATTTTTTACAGTGACGAAAATTTTCGCTCCCCTAACAAAAATTTAGTTAAAAAAATCTTAACCAAAAAAAATTTGTTTACCATAAACAAACAGTTTTTTCACTGTGCTTTAACAAAGATGTCTTGAAATCAAAGCAAACCATCAGAAGACTTTGTCTTCCGGAAGACATACTGCTAATCAGAAACAGGTATATAAAGATTTAAGGTGCTTCTATATATATATATATATATATATATATATATATATATATATATATATATATATATATATATATATATATATATATATATATATATATATATATATATATAGTACAGTACGTAGGGAGGAAGTTTTGTGTTCTCATCATACATGTGTACACATTTGTAAGAGTTTAACAAGCTCTTACAAATAACTATTTAGAAGACAAGTATGCTCTCCCCCTTAAACCATCTACACTCATTTACCTTTTAGAAATTTGAATTAAAAATATATTTAATAACGGTATCAAGCAACTTGAAATTATCTTAATTAAAGACACTATGCAATTTAAAGTAGTATCAAGAATATTTTTTTTTTAAAGATTGTGTTTTCAAATTAGAGTAACTAACCCAGATGATGAACGATTTTGACAGGAATTTAAACGTGGTTTCACTCTCTCTCTCTTTATATATATATATATATATATATATATATATATATATATATATATATATATATATATATATATATATATATATATAATATATATATATATATATATATATATATATATAGGTAAAGGTTAAGAAGCTTTCTGACCTTCGATATTTGGAAAATATCGATATTCGAAAATATCGATATATCGAAACATCGATATGCCAATTCAAATTTTTTGATATTTGTGTTATTATTATTTAGTTTTCATTACATGTATGCCTATTATTCTAATTATTTTTAAAATTATTATTATTCAGTTTTCTAGGGTACTTAGTTCGACTTATCATAACCTGAACTACCGAAGTTGCCGTAAAATAGAGGCCTAACCTATACAAGAGCGTTGCCGCAAGACCAGGCCTACTGCCATATTACACCACACATACTCACGATATATATATATATATATATATATATATATATATATATATATATATATATATATATATATATATATATATATATATATATATATATATAAACATTAAAAATACTTTTAAGAGAACTAAACAACTCGCTCTCTATTATTAATAATAAACACAAAACCACTAAATAAAACAATAAAAATAATAAAAAGTTAAACCATAAATAGAAGAAAAAGGAATAAAAAATTTAAAACGCACTATATTTCGGGGATCGAACTACCCCCCTCTTCCGATGCTATCAGGTTAAAAGAAAAGTTAAGACAGCAACGCAAATAGTCTCGGTGCTAGATTATAAAGAGGCAATGAAGCGACAAACAAATGAACAAACAGAAGGAAAAGGCGCAGGCTCATAAATAATAAAAACACATGAACGAACTGACACAAACTAAAACACACACGCGAAGATACAAATCTTTAACATACATGCATACACACAAACTTTTATATACATACAAATATACACACATACATATATACATACATACACATACCCATATACATGATCATGCATACATATACACATACATACATGCATATTCATAAACATGCATAAATAAAATTCACACATAAAAAAATTAAAATAATACATACATATACATAAATATATGCATATACATAAATTCATACATACATACATACATACATACATACATACATACATACATATAAACATACATACATATATACATATTTACTTACACATATACATACATACTACACATATACATAAAATTACACATATATGAATTTGTATACATAAAAACATACACATAAGCATACATACACATCCATAACAACATACATACACACACATACATACATATACATACATATACATATATACATACATATATACATACATACATACATACACACACATATACATATATACACACATACACACATACATATACATAAACATATACACATACATACAATCATAAATGCATACACATACATATACATATTAACATACATATGCACACATCACAAACATATGCACATATATGGACATACACAAACATACATACATACTTCTACCTACATACACACAAAATTAAAAACAGTTAAAAAGCAAAAATAAAAGAAAAATAAAAAATAAAAATAAAAACAAAAACAAAAATTAAAACAAAAGTAAATAAAAGCTGGAAAAAAAATTTTTTTTTTAAAAGTGTCTTTAAAAAATTAAAAGTAAAATCATCTAGTTCAAAGAAACCGGTGGAAGAATTAAAATTGTCACTATTTTTTATAAAAAATGATTCAACTAGTCTTAAGATATTTTTATTTTTAGAAAGATATATGAACCGAGAACTGTCCCAATTGATAATGTGATTTTCAGTGATATGTGCAAAAAAGGCATTACTCAGATTGTGTCTTTGGATATCTGCTTTATGCTGTGAAATGCGAAATTGTAAAGTATTTAAAGTCTCTCCAATATAAGATTTGTGACAAGTGTCGCAATCAACTTTATACACACCTCCTGCTGGTATTATTTTGGATGTATTGTTTTTAATTAAATTTGAATGCAAAGTGTCAGGGAATGTAAAAATAAGGTTAATGTTAAGAATGTTTTTCAACGTAAATTTCAAGGACAGTAACGATTTTGCATAAAGAAGTATGATAATATTTTGGGGTTGGACAGGAATAGACGGAGTATTACAATTATAAAGGTGGAAACGTGCTTTTCGGTATTGTGCTTGGATGTAGTCATGTGAATATCCGAGGTTCAGGAACAGTTGGAAAACGAATATTTTTTCTTCATCTATAAAGCAAGGATCTGTGAGTAAAAGCGAACGAGAAAAGGAATTGAAAATTATGTTCTTTTTGATGTAGTCAGGGTGGTCAGAAAAAGAATGCAAAAGTTGGTTTTTTGAGGTCGGTTTTCTGAATATTTTAAATGTAAGAGCTGTGTTATTTTGCAGAATATTCAGATCTAAAAATGAAATACAGTTATTAATTTGACATTCATGTGTGAATTTTATAGAGGGAGTTAAATCATTCATCTGAGCAATGAAATTAATTACGGGGAAATCACTGGGAACAACTGCAATTACGTCATCTACGTATCTAAACCAAGAAAAAATTGAGTGGAAGGAAGGTATATTTGGTAATAGTAAAGTCTCGAAAAACTCCATATATATGTTGGCAACAATCGGACTGAGACTGCTGCCCATGCCAGCACCAAATATTTGTCTATAAAACTTGTTGTTAAATGAAAAACATTTTGTTTCAAACACATTTCTAGCAAAAGAATAAAATTATTAACAGGAATGGGCAGGACAATATTTATTAATTTTGTGGCCAAAAATTTTCGTTCCTGTCTTAACTTTTCTTTTAACTTGATCGCATCGGAAGAGGGGGGTAGTTCGATCCCCTAAATATAGTGCGTTTTAAATTTTTTATTCCTTTTTCTTCTATTTATAGTTTTAGCACTTAGTTAATTCCCCTTAATTTTAACTTTTTATTTTTATTGTTTTATTTAGTGGTTTTGTGTATTATATATATATATATATATATATATATATATATATATATATATATATATATATATATATATATATATATATATATATATATATATATATATATATATATATATATATATATATATATAATATATATATATATATATATATATATATATATATATATATATATATATATATATATATATATATATATATATATATATATATATATATATATATATATATATATATATATATATATATATATATATATATATCTTACATGTTACGGAAATCTGTCCCTATCTTGGTTGAAAGTGTGAAAAAAATACAAACTTCTCGGCAAAAGTTGAACCAGCCAATCACTGTAGTTTTGCTAGCACTAACACAATTTGACACCTGTTTTGATATTTGATATTTTGATATTTTGATATTTACTTTACATTTATCACATTGTTTTTCACTAAGAACTAATTTAAAATGTTGCAAAAACGCAAGAAGACACCAATCTGTAGAACAAAGTAAACTTATGTCTTGAAGATTCACCTTAAATGACCTCTCACAATGTAACGGAAAGTTCAAGTTAGCGACTTTAATTTTAAAACTTACGATATAAAGGATATCGATTAAAATCGAAATTTCAAAATATCGATATAAAAAATATCGATATATAAGGTCAGAAAGCTTCTTAACCTAAGCCATATATATAATATATATATATATATATATATATATATATATATATATATATATATATATATATATATATATATATATATATATATTATATATATATATATATATATATATATATATATATATATATATAGGCTTAGGTATAGATTTTTTCTGAGTTTCGAAATTTTTATATCGATATTTTGAAATTTCGATTTTAATCGGTATCTCATTGCAACGCTCTTGTATAGGTTAGGCCTGTATTTTACGGCAACTTCGGTAGTTCAGGTTATGATAAGTCGAACTAGGTACGCTAGAAAACTAAATAATAATAATTATAAAAATATTAGAATAAATATTTGAATAGGCATATCGATGTTTCGATATATTGATATTTTCGGATATCGATATTTTCAAAAATATCGAAACTCAGAAACATTCTATACCTTTACCATATATGTATATATATATATATATATATATATATATATATATATATATATATATATATATATATATATATATATATATATATATATATATATATATATATATATATATATATAAAATTTTCGTCTAAAGGCGAATGTTTCGCATGTGTTTCAAACGATGTTATATTAATCGGGTTTCTAATTTGGATATTTTTGAATATTCTGCTTTTTGGATTTAAGATCAGTAATCAGTCTTCAAATCTGTTGTTCATTTGTTTTCTAATTTTAATAACTATTCAAAAAAAATTTATTGTTTAACTTTTAACTAAAGCACATTCTTTCTTCTTCTTTCTAAGAAATAATCATTTTGAATGATTTTAATGTTTGCCTCAGGCAGTGGGTTTCAAATAGTTCTTATAATATAGTTGGTGAACTCGTCTAATACTTTTCTATTCAGAAAAATTTGAGCTGTGATGAAACCCTGTAACCTGTAACCCTGATGATGTTTGAAAAGAATCGTACGTACTTGATATTTTCTTAACCACGAGTCATTTTTATACTGCTAAACTCTTTCCTCTTTGAATTCATTCAATCACTTTATCTCTGTCTTCTGTTTTGTTTCTTCAAGTCTTCATAAGACTTCATACCATGACATTTCGATGCCAAAACCCTGACGGACTTGCAGTCGTACTTTTTTGATTAACGGAATGAATACTGTTTATGTGGGAGGGGTCCTTAGAAACTTGGATGCCATATAAAGGTGGTGATTTTCTCCGAGCGGGAGGCTTACATTAAACTAATATACCTTGGTTTACTTTAATTTTTCTCATTCTATAAGCCATAGACACAGGGCCTACAGGAATTTCCTTCATCTTCATACTCAAGTAATTCATTCTTCTTTCATTTCATTCAGGAGACGGTCAACATCTATATTTCAAAATACTAAAATCTCTTTTCCTAGTAGATAACATAATCTTTATATTTCCTCTACTTCTCGTTCTTTCTGGAATTTAGCAAAAAATGAAACTCAACCTTTTTTTCATTTTTCCCTCATTTCTTACCTTCCTCTAAAGCTTAACTCTTCATCTCAAAGTTTTGTCTCTAATTCCCCTATACATGGTTCAACCTTCTCCAGTTCCCTCCAACAAATATAAGTTATCATTACAATTTCTTTTAAAGATGGTATTTTTATTATCTTTGTACTAAAAATTAATAAGGTCACACGGTCTAGACAGCATAATCCTTGTGGTTCTTAAAACTTGTTCTTCTGAGCTTGCTTTCTGACTTGGTAAACTGTTTTTCTCTGCCTATCAACATCAACCATTCTTTCCTGTTAGAGTGTTATTATTATGTTTCGTAAGAAAAGCTAAAGTGGTTTTTTTTTTCCTTTTCTCTGATTCTTGGTCCTTTGCTCTTCATTACTTCTGTGAATTGTTTGCAATAGAGCTCACATGAACGATTTCAATAAAGACTGACACAGAGTTTTCGTTTCCAAACTTCTCCTCTTCAATTTCTATCGTACTAGCTGTAATAGTCCTCTTATTTTGATATCCATCTTTTATATATATAAGTGCTGCTGTAATAGTCCTCTTATTTTGATATCCATCTTTTATATATATATAAGTGCTGATGTGGATCGCAATCCTTAATCCTTTAAAGCTATGAGTAATGGTTTTTAGCGATGATTAATCTCGTACTTAGTATATATATATATATATATATATATATATATATATATATATATATATATATATATATATATATATATATATATATATATATATATATATATATATATATATATATATATATATGTCTTCAATACTGCCCACAAGAGTTCAAAAATATTAAGATCAGGTTATTGTGGAGGCCATGGCAGATGTGAATCCTAATCCTCATTCTCAGAAAACCAGTCCTGGTCGATTTTAGATTTGTAAACAGGGGCTTTGTCATCATCACAAACAGCATCACAATCAGGGAATAAACATTGCATTATGTGATGGACATTGTCACCCAAAATAGTAACACTGTAGTTGGCAGTGACAGTACCTTGTAGAGCAAGGATAGGTCCGGCAGAAAACTACAATTTGGCTGTCCATACAATGGCTGAACTCGCTCTTGGTTGCAAAGACCCTGAATTGCAAGCTAGGCTCGGTACTCAACAGACGTACAATCGGCCAGAGGTTGGGAAAAGTGTAAAGCTTGACTCATCTAACCAAATGATCTCCATTAATTGCTCCACAGTCCAGTTTTATGCATTTAACATCCTTGTCTTCTCTTATTAAAGTTTTGGGTACTGACGAGTGGTTTTTGAATGGCGGCTCGTCCATACAAACCTTACTTGTGCAGTTCCATTTTTATTGTTTTGGTTTTAATAGGGTCTGTGAGCAGGGTATTCAACTCGGCAACAATCTTTATAGCAGAAGATTTCTGATTTTTCATCACAACATTACGCAACGTTCGTCTGTCTTTCATTCAACATGCATTTCGGTCCACACTGAGGTTTTTCTGAAGGGGGTTTTCCAATTTTATACAGAGACATTCAATATACGAGCCCCAACAATTTGGCACGTTAGAATTTCGTCAGCTCCGCCATGATTCACTCACAACTTCATAGAAAGCTACCTAAACGACAAATGATGCGTGAAAACGTGTAGACGAGCTTATAATAGTAGTTGCTTTGCCCATAAAGGACAACGCCACCTACAAACCTAGCTATAGCATATATATATATATATATATATATATATATATATATATATATATATATATATATATATATATATATATATATATATATATATATATATATATATATATATATATATATATATATATCAGAGGTGGGCGCGCAAATTTTAAAATTTAGAGCGCAAACTCAAAAGCGCAAATTTTAAAAATTTTTCCGCAAATGCAAAAGCGCACATTTTTCAAAAATTTAGTCCGCAAATGCAAAACACGTAAATAAAAAAAAAATTTTAAAGCGCAAATTATGAAGCAAAAAAAAAAAAAAAAAAAAAAAAAAAAAAAAAAAAAAATTTAGCGCTAGGATGTAAAGATGAATTATTTTTAAATTTTATTTGATAAATGCAAATATATAACAAAAAATGAGAAAGAATTTATTATTATTTATTCAGCCATCTATGATCTCTTCCTCCTCGTAGCTCTCCTCTTGCATTCTGGAAAGGGTCATATTCCCTTTCATGAAAATAAATTTTTCAAAATTGCTGGATGCAATGGCTGCCCTCTTTGGTCTTAGAATGTCAGAGCCTTGACTAAACAACTTCTCCACGGCCGCTGAGCTGGGTAATGGGGTATTATACTTCATAAACAAGTCCACCCAGACCTCTTGGTATTCACATGGAAAAAGGTTCCTAGTGAGAAGGGTATTGTGGTGAACATCTACTGCATCCCAGCTATCCAAGGTTTGCCGCAACTTCTCCTCCAGAGGTGTCTGCTAGATATATGGGGCCTTCAGTTTCTGAAAAATTTAGAAATGGTATCAAGAACTCAAATCTTTTTAAGTTTCATTTGAACATTATGTCAGTGTATTATGAATATATATATATATATATATATAATATATATATATATATATATATATATATATATATATATATATATATATATATATATATATATATATATATATATATATATATATATATATATATATATATATATATATTATATATATATATATATATATATTATATATATATATATATATATATATATATATATATATATATATATATATATATATATATATATATATATATATATATATATAATATATATATATATAATATTATATATATATATTCATCATCATCACCGTCCAAACTGGTAGGCTACGCCTGTCGGGTGCTACTCCTCCAAAATTTTCTCCACGCATTTCTGTCCTCAAACATTAGGTTGTCTTCCACCTTTTCCAGTGTCTTTTTCCTTCGTTGTATGGCTTCTTCTAACGCCTCCATCCATCTCTTAATTGGTCTTCCCGCCGGTCTCCTTCCTTCTGGTCTCCATTCCAGCATCTCTCTCAGTCTCTCTCCCTCCCCCATTCTCTTCACGTGACCAAACCAAAGTTGGTTTCTTTCTATGCATTCAAAATTGATTCACTCCAAGTTTCTCTCTCACCAGTTCACTCCTCACTCTATCTCTATAATATATATATATATATATATATATATATATATATATAATATATATAAATATATATATATATATATATATATATAATATATATTTATATATTATATATATATAAGTATATATATATATATATATATTATATATATATATTATATATATATATATATATATATAATATATATATATATATATATATATATATATATATATATATATATATATATATAATATATTATATATATATATATATATATATATATATATATATATATATATATATATAATATATATATATATAGGTTAAATATGCTTAAAAGATTTAAAAAAAAATTCAAAAAAAAAAAAACCTTAAATGGGTCCATTTCAGATTCATTCCATCACCTTCAGTGCCTTGATGTGGAGGAGTAAAATTCGATGCAAATTACACTTTATTTCCTCCAATATCCTCGTCTTGACAGCTGGATACTTCCCCTCATTTAACTATGTGCCACTCCGATTTGAAGTGAGGGTGCAGAGCTGTTGCCAAAAGGAAATCACAATCATCAAAAATCCTGCTGAGCCTCGGTTCAAATCCCTCTTTCCCTTGTTTGGCTTTGGCTGCTTTATAAGTAGTTGACTAATTTTGGCATATTGTTTTTTATTCGTTGCAATTCCAAGATGATGAGGAGGAAGATTTCATAGAAAACGCATTCTTCTCAGCGCAAATATGCAGCCTAACAGCAATAGGCGTTATTTGATGTACTCGCAACTACCTTTTGTCAGTTTATTAAAATAATTTTTAAAAAAAAAATGAAAAAAAAAAATTTTAAAATATATATATATATATTATATATATATATATATATATATATATATATATATATATATATATATATATATATATATAATATATATATATATATAATATAAACAATATTTATTATCGAGGACCAAAATCGAATTTTTTTATATATATGTTTAAGTATTAACTTTTAATTAGCAGAAAGATATAAAATTTGGCTGATTAAATTGAAACAAATGGCCCAAAATGTTTTTTATTAGAAAATGTTGAAGCGCCATTGAGAATTTCAAAAAATTGCAAAAAAAAGCGCAAATTTTGCGCTTTTAAAAAAGTTGTTAGCGCAAAATGCAAAAGCGATTTTTCGAAATTTAAAAAAAAAAAAAAAAACTTTTTATATATATATATATATATTATATATATATATATATATATATATATATATATATATATATATATATATATATATATATATATATAGTATATATATAGATTTTGATTTGGCCAGAGGAGGGGGAAGGATGTTCCACCAGAATTGGGGGAAAGTCGGAAATATGGTCAATTAAAGGCCGACATGTCCTATACACGGCGTTTAAAGGTGTGTAAGTCATAGGAAGTTGGAAAATAGATGAGGAGTGTGTTCCAGACTTTTACCAGTAGAGTACATGTAAGATTGAGCATAGCGGTTAAGTCTGGGGTCAGAGAGTTGGACAGAGAAAGGATGAGACTGTGTAGAAAGACGAGTCGCAGAGCCCTTCTATGGAGGAGGTATGCGAGAGAGTTCAGAAGAGCAGTGTCCATTGTAATAGCGATAGTATAGAGAGTGACGCAACAATTCGACGGGCAGAAAGAGATTGGAGAGAATTAGTGAGAGCAGGAGAGTTGATAAGACGAAAATCCTAGACTCCACCTTCTCAAAGGAGAGCTGTATGAGTTGAACCACCCCAGATGTGTGAAGCATACTCCATACAGGGCGAACAACACCCCTATACAGTGAAAGCAACTGAGGTGGTGGGAAGAAATACTGAAGGCGCCTCAGAACACCTAACCTCTTAGAAGCTTGTTTAGAAAGAGAGGTAATGTGATCTTTCCAAGAAAGATCAACGAGAAAAGAAACACCAAGAATATTAAGAAGAGATGAAGGTTTGAGTTGGTGTTTCGAAGAAGATATCGAGTTGTGTGGAAGATTGTGTCGAGTAGAGAGATGGAGGAATTGAGTTTTGGTGCATTGAAAACAACCATGTTTTCTCTGCCCCAATTTGAAATGCGAGATAGATCAGAGGTCAGTTGCTCCAAGGCTACTTCTCCTTGCGTCTATTAACTGTTGTTGGGAGGGGCGTCTTTCAAATTGAAAAGAGTAATGAAGGGTGGAGTCATCAGCATAGGAGTGGATAGGAGATGAAGTAACAGAGAGAAGGTCATTAATGAAAAGTAGAAAAAGTGTTGGGGATAGGACAGATCCTTGAGGAACACCATTATTAATAGATTTAAATCAAGAACGATGGCCGTCTAAAACAGCTATAGAACGACCGGAAAGGAAATCAGAGAGAAGGTCACAGAGAGAAGGATAGATTCCGAAAGAGGGAAGTTTGGAAATCAAAGCTTTGTGCCAGACTCTATCGAAAGCTTTCGATATGTCCAGCGCCACAGCAAAAGATTCACCGAAATGCCGAAGAGCTCGGAGGACCAAGAGTCAGAGAGAAGGGAAAGAAGATCACTAGTAGAGCGTTTCTTACGAAAGCCATACTGGCGATCAGAGATAAGATTAGAAGAATTGAGATGTTTCCAAGAACGAAAGTTAAAGAAATGGGACGATAGTTAGAGGGTTGAGAGTGGTCCCCCTTCTTCTGCACAGGTTGAATGAGCGGACGTTTCCAGCAAGAAGGGAAGGTTGAAGTAGAAAGACATAGACGAAATAGTTTACCAAGGCATGGTGCAAGCTCGGAAGCACAAGTTTTGAGAACCACAAGGAATACCATCAGGACCGTACGCCTTCTTAGTGTTAAGCTCAGTGAGAGCAGAAATGACGTCTTTAGAAGAAATTACAATTTTAGGCATAAATGTGTTGGAGGGGGTTGAAGGAGTAGGAACAGCCGGATCTCTAAGTTGAATTAGAAGAAAAGTTTGAGCGAAGAGTTCAGCTTTAGAGGAAGGCAAAACGGCAGTTGTACCGTCAGAAGATACTAAAGGAGGGAAAGAGGAAGAAGCAAAGTTAGAGTTGACATTTTTTGAAAAATGCCAGAAAGGGCGAGAGGAAGAGGAGCCAGAAAGATTATTGCATTTCGAAGAAAAGAGTTTTTTCTAAGAATAGATTTTGCACGATTCCGGGATGAAATATAAGTGCAGAGTTTCTGGAGTTTGAAGACGACGGTACCCTGAATGCAGCATCCCTGCTGCGGATACACGAGAACAAGCAGAGTTAAACCAAGGTTTGTTAGGTTTAGTAGAAGGGAAAGAATATGGAATGTACGCCTCATGCCAGAGAGAATCACCTGGTTATGCGCTCTGCACTCGATGAACCCTCCAACGGAAACAGTAATCATTCCATGGAAAATCAGAAAGTACAACTGCAAGTCAGACCAGTTAGTGGCACCAAAATGCCAGAAACGTCCTCGGGAAGGGGGGGCCGTTCTTGGGAGACTTGAAGAGACAGGACAGATAGAATAAGAAGGTGATCGGATGAACCCAGAGGAGGAAAGAGTTTAACAGTAAGGAGAAGATAAGAAGTTAGAAAAATCAAGTATGTTGGGTTATCCAAGACGATCAGGATACGGGTAGGGAGATGCACCAACTGCCAAGGTTATTCTGGATAGAAAATTGGTAGGCGAGTTCACCAGCTGGATCATGAGAACTAGTTGAAAGCCATTGGCGGTGGTGAACATTGAAATCATCTAATATGATGATTTCGGAAAGGTGAAGAAGAAGAATGTGTTCTATTTTGGAGTTAAGATAGTCGAAGTTTTGGATAGTCTATGAGTTTAGGAGATAAGTAGACAGAATAAATGAATTTGTAGAGTTGCAAGAAAGTTTAAGCCATTAGAGAATTCAGAAGACTCAATTAGAGACAAGAACAGACAACATCGTTGCACACATAAGCGCAACATCCGCCTTTGGTGAAAATTGATATAGAGACGTAGAAGGAAACAGAGTAGGGCTTGCTGTCAGAGCACTCAACACCTGAGTTTCGTTAAGAATAAGAGATGAGGTTAGAAGAAGAGAGGTGGTGTTCGAC